>ML439386.1:64822-156926 GCA_005239525.1 Nicotiana knightiana
ATATATATATATATATATATATATATATATACATGAAGCGCTAGTAACACAGGGTCGGGCTATTTTAGGGATTTATACACTTGTAAATTGATTCATCAACTTATAACCTAGTGATGAATGAATGTTATATACATACACAAAATAACATATAACTATAATAAGTTATATATACGTTATAGTATTACAGTGAAGTGTCTGTGTGTATGTCTATATATATATATATATAACACGCTTCGTTGTACAATTTTAACTACATATATAACATGTTAGAGTATATCTTAGTGTATTCATCTCTTGTATTACAAAAGTGTCAACGGATTACATTTATATTACTTAGATAGTAAATGTAAAAGTGATTTTTAATTTTGACCAATGTTGACCTGAAAAGAGACCAACTTTGGTCGCTAATTATCCAGAAATCAAAGTTAGCGACCAAAGTTGGTCGCTAACTATAAATCAGATTTATTTTATATTTTATAAAATATTTAAAATAATAACATAATTGTTAAGTGTTAGAACTGGGTCGCTACTTCCCCTTTCTTAAGCGACCAACTTTGGTCGCTACTTTTAAATTATATTTATTTATATTTTATAATTTTTTAAATAATAATATAATTATTAAAATTTTATATCTGGGTCCCAGATTAGTGACCAAAGTTGGTCTCTATTTGCTTCCCCTTTCATAAGCGACCAACTTTGGTCGCTAATTTTAAATTTTATTTATAATTTTTTAAAAGAATAATATAATTATTAAATTTTTTTTAACTGGGTCCCACTTTAGCGACCAAAGTTGGTCGCTAATTTTAATATTTCTTGGACCAAGCAAGTCTGACCAGTCCGATCAATATTTTGACCACATTATCGACCAAAAAGCGACCAACCTTGGTCGCTAATTATTTACAATTATTTTTTAATAATTTTATCCAATTTAGCGACCAACTTTGGTCGCTTTTTTTGATAGACCAATTTTGATCGCAAATTTTTGGTCACTTTTTGCCGGATTTTTAGTAGTGTATATAGTACTTCATTTGTTAAATGTATTTTAAAAAGTAACAGTAGAAGATATCAACATTCTCTTCACAATTGACTTTTTGGTTAGTTGAAGATATTTTTCTTGCATTTGATGTTGGTGCAATGTGGTGAATAAAAATATGCAGTATAAGAACATGCTACTTGTAGTGAGAAAAAGAATACTCACTTTTATTCTGCGTTTAAGCTCTGTATATCTGATATAATCTCTGTACATATGCAGTTTTTGGTGTCTGGTAGTAATTATAATGTATTTGTGAAGATGGCTTGTGTTAAACGATAATAATACTAATTAATATATATTGTTTTAAATATCTTGAATTTATTTTGTGTAGATGGAGCTTGCACATCGTAGATGGATGTATAATCAAACTTATCCTAATCGTAGTGGGTTGAGGGAGGAATTTATAGAAGGGTCGAATTAATGGCTAAAACAAAAACACTTCATGAATTTCTCAGTGAAGGGGTGATTAGGTGTCCTTGTATAAAATGCAAGTGCGGAAAGTTATTACAACCAGATGTTGTTAAAGTTCATCTTTATAAAAAAAGGTTTTATGAAAAATTATTACGTGTTGACTATTCATGGAGAGGATGTTGCTAGTGTTTGTAACGTCGATTTTCAAAATTTTTTTGGTAGTGAGGGTAGTCCATTAGCAGAGAATAATGCTGAAAATTCTCGATTCAATGAAATGGTTAGGGATGCTTTTGTGATGCACCCGAGGACTCAGTATGAACCAAATGATGATGCTAAGCGCTTCTATGAGCAGTTATAGGAAGCAAGTCGTCCATTATATGAAGGCTCAATGCATTCTAAGTTGTCTGTCGCAATTATATTATTAAGTATTAAATCAGATTCGAGTATTTCTCAAGCGGGCATGGACTCTATCATTGGCCCTATGAATGAACTTAATCCGAATAAAATTGACCTACCCAAAGACTTCTACACAACAAAGAAATTGGTTTCTAAGTTAGGACTTTCATCAGAGAGGATTGATTATTGTGAGAAAGGTTGCATGTTATTCTATAAGGATGATGCAGCCTTAGAAAATTGCTGTCACGACCCAATTTTCCACCGTTGGGTATCGTGATGACACCTAGTCTTACGGACTAGGTAAGCCTAATTCATGGATTAACAACAATAATAATAAAATTTAATATTTTTCTAAAATAATTAATTCTTTATACATTGCATAATCCTAAAACCCGGTAGTACAAGTCATAAGCTTTATAGATTTTACCATAACTTCTAATTACAACTGTTTGGAAACAAATAAAACAGTGTGAATGCAAAATAGGAAGGTGATTCCGAAGCCTTCGAGTGCAACGACAGGTTTACCTTGAGTCTCCTCGGCAAGAGTCCGCGCAGCTACTAACGATCAATACCTGGATCTATACAAAAATGTGCAGAAGAGTAGTATGAGCACACCACAGTGGTGCCCTGTAAGTATCAAGACTAACCTCGGTGAAGTAGTGACGAGGACTAGTCAAGACACCTACTGGTCTAATAAACTGAACAAGTATCAATACAGGAATAAAGGGGAAAACAATATACACATAAAGGCTACGCAATATAGCTAACAATACTGTGAATTCGATAAAGAAGGAAAAATAATAAGTATCAGCGGAAACCATGAAACAACACAAAGATTGAATAGAACACAAACAAATCTGGAATGTAAATATACAACACGGACATGTAATGTCTCAACATCTTCACCCACTTCTACATCAAATTCGTAGTCATCTCTACGAGGTTCTAAACCTCGGACAAATCACCATTTACGGGTCCAAATATTCGAACCCTAACACTTGGCATCTTGCGCCCTCATTCGAGTGCTAACTGAACGGACGACTTATGTGCCAATTGGGTCATCTCCACCCATACGGTAAGTACAACAAGAATATCTATACTTGACAACAACAAGGAGCCCTAAATTCATTACTAGTACTTAACTAAGTGTATGCTTGTGCAAGTGTCCTAACATGATTCAACAACCCATAAGTATAAGGAAAGAAAAAGGCAACACGTACATTGTTATCTCACAAATTTCCACACAAATAAACTCACACCGTAAGTGTTCAGTACACAATATCAACAACAAGGAATGCCCCCAGGCCAACACAAGTATCACAAACAATCTCTGACATAGCCCACCTTGTCTCGCCACATGTGAAATAGTAAAGTATATGCCTGCCTTGTTTCGCCACACGTGCATAAGCATGTTCCCACCTTGTCTCACCACATGCTCAACCCACATATACATATCCCACCTTGTCACGCCGCATGTGCAATATCAATATGAACACGACACGACACAACAGAAACCTCGTGCAAACCCCCATATCAACAACCGCAGGGCAGAAACCTCGTGCATCACAATAACCACAACAACACGGAAGAAACCTCGTGCGTCGCCACAATAAGTACAACAACAACAATGGCAACAGTTCAAGATACAATAATTACAGCAACTCAAGAGCCTTCGATCACAAGATAGGCAAAACTAGTTCACGAGAAATAAACATAATAAGGAAATCTAGGCATATTAAGAACCGCTCAACAAGGAAGGAAAATAGCATGTAACAGTCGCACCTAAATGCACAGGTTAACAACAAGAAGTCAACATGAATCCGATAACTCTATTTACGGGCAAGTCAACTAAGGTATAGAATATCTAAACTTCTTTTAAGGTCGGCAATTTCAAGGGTATTCAACAATTTCATTTAAGGACAAGCAACGTGAAAATAATCATAACCTCAGTTAAGACCAAATCACTATAGAATGAGATGAAGATAACTTCAATTAGAGATAGGCAGTTAAGAAGACATAGCATGACAGAAAAAAGGGAATAAAATCTTCGGATAAGACAATTAGGAGTCAAATAGGCAATAGGAGTAAATCCAAAAGTAAGAACTTCTACATTTAAGCAGATAAAGATGAAACTAGAAATTAGGAAATTCAATCATGCTAAGGACAATTCATACTTGAAGAATATAAGGACCTAGGATTCCTAAAGGGTCAACTTTCCACAAATAAGTTCGAGTACGCACTCGTCATATCGCGTTCCCAATCAACATAGAAGACTCAAATCCTAAGAGGTAATTCCCCCACACAAGGTTAGGAAAGATACTTACCTCAACTGCTCAAATCAAACTTGTAATCGCATTCTTTCCAGGAGTATCCGACTCCAAATGGACCAAATATAATCAAATCAATAACATCGTGTAAATAATACTACAAGCAACTAGTTTAACTAATAAATTCGAAGCTAAGACGCGAAATTAGGAAAATTGCCCAAAAAGCCCCCCGGGCCCACGTCTCGGAAACGAGTAAAAGTTACAATTTTTGAACATCCATTCACTCACGAACTCACTCGAACAAGAATAATCGAAAACCGACGTCAAAATCTCATTATATTCTCGGATTTCTATTTGTGGAACCCTCCTCCCATTTTCATGATTTTTCACCTAAATTCATTGATTATATTGAAGAAATTGCTATAGATTAATGATATAAAAGTGAAATAAGGTTAGGAATCGTTACCTATGAATCTTCTCCTCAAAAACAACTCAAAATTGCCAAATCCCGAGCTCCAAACCGTTTTAGGAAATATGAATCTCAAACCCTCGGATTTTGGTATAAACTTTCTAGGGATCCCGTACCTGCGCACCCTTGGACCGCACCTGCAGAAAATACATTGTAGGTGCGAAATCTCACTAAAAGGGATGGGGCCGCACCTGCGGTCACTGGGCCACATCTACGGCTCTGCACCTGCGGAACTCTCACCGCACCTGTGAGCCTGATTGACCCAGGTCAAATCCGCACCTGCGAGTTCCTCCACTGCACCTGCATTTCCGCACCTACGGCTCCCCATCCGCAGGTGCGAAACACCAGAACCAGAAATGCTTCAGCTGCTTTTCTAAGTCCAAATCATCCCGTTGAGCATCCGAAACATCCCCGAGGCCCCTGAGACCTCAATCAAACTTCCCAACCAGTCCTAATACCTTACCCAAACTTAGTCGAGCCTTCAAAACACATCACATAACATCAGAATCGTCAATTATGCATGGATTCAAGCCTAAGAACTTATGAAATTTCCAAAATCCACAACCGATGCCAAATACGTCAAAGCTAGTCGGAATGACCTGAAATTTGACACAGGTCACAAATGACAATAAGGACCTACAACCATTTTCGGAATCCAATTCGAGCCCGATATCAAAATTTCACCTATCGGCCAAAATTGCCAAAATTCTAACTTTCGCCAATTCAAGCCTAAATCTACCACAGACCTCGAAAACACATTCCGGACACGTTCCTCAGCCCAAAATAGCCATACTAAGCTGCTGACATCATCCATAACTCGTTCCGGATCCATTTACATAAAAGTCAAATTCCGATCAAAACTTCACTGTTTAAGCTTCCCAAAACAACAGTCCTTCTTCCAATTCGACTCTGAATCATCTGGTAACAGAATCCAACCATGCACGCAAGTCAATGTACAAAATGCGAAGCTGTTCAAGACCTTATGCCACCGAACGGAGCTTAAATTCTCAAAATGACCGGCCGGGTCGTTACATTCTCCCCCTCTTAAACAAATATTCATCCTCGAACGTGCCAAGATTCGCCTCGAACTCATCCAATCACTGAATGCACACTTCCAAAACACACCCGCGGGTGATCCCATGTCACCCCAATCTACATAATCCTGATGACACCTTATCAACTGCTATTTAGCCTTTCTACTAACACTGATAAGCCTCAGACCTCAAATTCTCACATTCTCTTCATTTCGAACAGACCCAATTCTAAATCTATATCCGGCATTAGCCTCAACCATCTGCATCAACTCATTACTATATCCACAAGGTACGACCACACAACATAACGCACTACACATAGGCTCTTAATAACACTTCTGATCATAATAGCTGCCCGAAATCAACTCAACACCGACAATTAGCCTCATATCCGATAGAACCCTATTCCAAACCTCTATCACACTGATAATAATGCAAGAAACACGAAGATCTCACAACTTTTACACCCGAATCACCAAGCCACAACTAACACCACCGGGCACACACCCCGCAAGAAAATACTTAAGGAGCGCAGTACGAAAATGACTGAATACGAAAAGAGAACACATAAGGAAACTATCAAACAATCCCGACATGCACGATTATCTATCAATGATAACCTACAAAACAATATAACAAGGAAAGAATCAAAGCATATAAACAAATCACAAGGACCCCGTCCTGATATAACTTCTATCACGGTACACAACCCGGTTCAAGCACTTCAAATCACACGAAAATATGAGGGTTTCTCCCTCAACCCTAAATCACCAATAAGATATATATATCCCACCAACTAGAAATTTTCACTAGATCACTTCCTTCCAATAAAATACAACACGTGTTGGCCCCCACATCGGTGGAGCATAAGAATCACATCATGTAACCACTATACTCAGGAATCCCATCAAGCCTACCGTACCGGACAACAGGAACTTACTATTAGTCTCATATCTCTGAATAATGAATAGAAACAAACATTAGACATGGGTTACCACTCACAGAATCTCTCAACAGGAGCAAACACAAAAATAGGGTGCAAAGCATGAAACTCACTCATAAACGGAACAACAATGAGGTAACTCGTCCCGACCAGTAGAGATATAATGAATTTCAAACGGCGTCCCTCTGTAACAAATCAAAACATACCTTTACTATAATATCTGGCACAATGGCCTCCAGCCTACTATATGAAACACGTCAACGGGCCGGGCCTCCCCCTCTTGGGCACCCTCTACTCACCTGAATGCCTTATTGTAACACATCTGCCCAGAGCCTGGGACAATATCTCACCCTGTGGCTGGTATCTCCACACTCAAAACAACCTCTCTGCTGACGTGGCTGTGGAAACTGTGCGATGCGAGTACTTTGAGAACCATGAGTACCTGAAACTCCATGCGAAGCCGGTAATGCAAATTGAACTGGATGACCCACGAAACCTCTATCGTGTCGTACCTTGCCTCCATAATAAGGACCAGTAGATCTCTCCGGCCTATGAGGCCTCCTCACCTCTCTGCCCTCTCTCTCCTGACCTCGTCTGTCCTCCCTCTCATAGCCCCGCCTGACATCTCTCTCACAGTCACGCCTGTCATCCCTCTCATGATCCAGCATGCCTTCAACTCTGCGAGCAATCCCTACCACCTACTGAAATGAAACATCCGACTCTAACTCCCAAGCCATGCTGAACCGAATATAGCGCCTGAGGCCCTTAATGAATCTACGAACACGCTCTCTAACTGTAGAAACCAAAGCAGGTGTATGCCTGGCCAAATCATTGAATCTGACGGCATACTCTGATACTGACATTGCGCCCTAGCGCAACCGCTCAAACTGAGCGCGCCATGCATCTCGGAGGGAATGAGGTACAAACTCGCTCAAGAACATCTCTGAAACTGGCCCCATGTAAGTGAAGATGTTTCGACTGGGCTACCCAACTCATATGCCCGCCACCACTGATAAGTAGCTCCCTTGAGCTAAAACGTAACGAAAGCAACCCCGCTCGTCTCCACATTACCCATAGTACGAAGAATGCGGTGACACTCCTCCAGGAAACCTTGGGCATCATCTGTCGCCAATCCACTGAAGGTAGGATTGTGGTACTTCCTGTACCTCTCAAGTCTAAGCTGTTCTTCCTCAGATGCTGCTGCCCTAACCACAGGCGGAACCGGGACCCTAGGCTGTGCTGCCATGACACCTGGAACCTGACCAACATGATCTCGATGCTCTGGAGTGTGGGCGATGAGAGTCTGAGCTCCTCCCCTGCTCCGTGAAGTAGCTGGTTCACCCGGAATGAAGCCCGCTTGAATCAAGGTACCAATCATATCCCAGAACTGTTCCAAGGTCTCCTGAAGTCCGGGTGTAACAACAGGTGTCTCCGGCTCCTGCCCCCCAACTGGAACTGCTGTTGGCTTCTCAATGGCTGCTCTGGCAGGTGCTCTAGCTGCGGTACGTGCTCCTCATCAGCCTCTGCCTCTACCTCTGCCCCTGGCGGCATCTGCTCCGGGGGTAACATCCTTAGGATCCGCAGCTCGCTTCCTCACCATCTGTGAGATAATGGAACGATAAGTTTCAAACTTCAAGATTAATGAACTCACATGATAGGAATGAAGGAAGTGAAGTTATCCTAATAGTTCCGTAGCCTCTCGAAGATAAGTACAGACGTCTCCGTACCGACATGCAAGACTCTACTAAACTCGCTTATGACTCGCATCACCTATGAACCTAGAGCTCTGATACCAACTTGTCACGAACCAAATTTCCCTCCGCTGGTTATCGTGATGACACCTAGTCTTAAGGACTAGGTAAGCCTAATATTCATGGAATAACAACAATAATAATAAAATCTAATATTTTGCTAAAATAATTAATGCTTTATACATTGCATAATCCCAAAACCTGGTAGTACAAGTCATAAGCTTTATGGAGTTTACCATAACTTCTAATTACAACTGTTTGGAAACAAATAAAATAGTGTGAATGCAAAAAAGGAAGGTGACTCCGAAGCCTGCGAGCGCAAAGATAGGTTTACCTTGAGTCTCCTCGGCAAGAGTCCGCACAACTACTAACAATCAATACCTGGATCTGCACAAAAATGTGCAGAAGAGTAGTATGAGCACACCACAGCGGTGCCCAGTAAGTATCAAGGCTAACTTCGGTGAAGTAGTGACAAGGACTAGTCAAGACACCCACTGGTCTAATAAACTGACAAATATCAATAGAGGAATAAAAGGGAAAACAATATACACATAAAGGCTACGCAATATCGCTAACAATACAGTGAATTCGATAAAGAAGGAAAAATAATAAGTATCAACGGAAACCATGAAACAACACAAAGATTGAATAGAACACAAACAAATCTGGAATGTAAATATACAACACAGACAGGTAATGTCTCAACAAATTTAACCACTTCTACATAAAATTCGTAGTCATCTCTACGAGGTTTCGAACCTCGGACAAATCACCATTTACGGATCCCAATATTCGAACCCTAACACTTGGCATCTTGCGCCCTCATTCGATTACTTACTGCACAGACGACTTATGTGCCAATTGGGTCATCTCCACCCATACGGTAAGTACAACAAGAATATCTATACTTGAAAACAACAAGGAGCCCTAAATTCATTACTAGTACTTAACTAAGTGTATGCTTGTGCAGGTGTCCTACCATGATTCCACAACCCATAAGTATAAGGAAAGAAAAAGGCAACACGTACATTGTCATCTCACAAATTTTCACACGAATAAACTCACCGTAAGTGTTTCCAGTACACAATATCAACAACAAGGAATTGCCCCAGGCCAACATAAGTATCACAAACAATCCCTGACATATCCCACCTTGTCTCGCCACGTGTGTAATAGTAAAGTATATGCCCACCTTGTTTCGCCACACGTACATAAGCATGTTCCCACCTTGTCTCGCCACATGCGCAACCCACATATACATATCCCGCCTTGTCACGCTGCATGTGCAATATCAATATGAACATGGCACGACAGAAACCTCGTGCAAACCTTCATAACAACAACCGCATGGCAGAAACCTTGTGCATCACAATAACCACAAGAACATGGCAGAAATCTCGTGCGTCGCCACAATAAGTACAACAACAACAATGGCAACAGTTCAAGATATAATAATTACATCTACTCAAGAGCCTTCGATCACAAGATACGCAAAACTAGTTCACGAGAATTAAACATAATAAGGAAATCTAGGCATATTAAGAACCACTCAACAAGGAATGAAAATAACATGTAACAGTCGCACCTAAATGCACGGGTTAACAACAAGAAGTCAACACGAATCCGATAACTCTATTTACGGGCAAGTCAACCAAGGTATATAATATCTAAACTTCTTTTAAGGTCGGCAGTTTCAAGGGAATTCAACAATTTCATTTAAGGACAAGCAACATGAAAATAATCATAACCTCAGTTAAGACCAAACCACTACAGAATGAGATGAAAATAACTACAATTAGAGATAGGCAGCTAAGAAGACATAGCATGACAATAAAAAGGGAATAAAATCTTCGGATAAGACAATTAGGAGTCAAATAGGCTATATGAGTAAATCCAAAAGTAAGAACTTCTACATTTAAGTAGATAAAGATGAAACTATAAATTAGGAAATTCTATCATGCTTAGGACAATTCATACTTGACGAATATAAGGACCTAAGATTCCTAAAGGGTAAACTTTCCACAAATAAGTTCGAGCACGCACTGGTCACCTCGCGTACACGGACTACAATCGACATAGAAGACTCAAATCCTAAGGGGTAATTCCCCCACACAAGGTTAGACAAGATACTTACCTCAACCGCACAAATCAAACTTGGAATCACGTTCTTGCCACGAGTGTCCGACTCCAAATGGCCCAAATCAAATCAAATCAATAGCATCATGTAAATAATACTACAAGCAACTATTTTAACTAATAAATTCGAAGTTAATACGCGAAATTAGGAAAATTGCCCAAAAAGTCCCCCGGGCCCACGTCTCGGAAACAAGTGAAAGTTACAATTTTTGAACACCCATTCACTCACGAACTCACCCGAACAAGAATCATCGAAAACCGACGTCAAAATCTCATTAAATTCTCGGATTTCTATTTGGGGAACTTTCCTCCCATTTTCATGATTTTTCAATAAAATTCATTGATTATATTGAAGAAATTGCTATAAATTAATGATATACAAGTGAAATAAGGTTAGTAATAATTACCTATGAATCTTCTCCTCAAAACCCCCTCAAAATTGCCAAATCCCGAGCTCCAAACCGTTTTAGGAAATATAAATCTCAAACCCTTGAATTTTGGTATAAACTGCCCAGCGATGCCGCACCTGCGCCCTCTTGGACCGCACATGCGGTACCGTACCTGCGGAAAATACATCGTAGGTGCGAAATCTCACTAAAAGGGTTGGGGCTGCACCTGCGGTCACTGGGCCACATCTGCGGCTCCGCACCTGCGGAACTCTCGCCGCACCTGCGATCCTGATTGACCCAAGTCAAACGCACTTGCGAGGCCCTCCACTGCACCTGCGTGTCTGCACTTGTGGCTCCCCAACCGCAGGTGCGAAACACCAAAACTAGAAATGCTTCAGCTAGTTTTCTAAGTCCAAAATCATCCCGTTAAGCATCCGAAACATCCCCGAGGCCCCCGGGACCTCAATCAAACTTCCCAACCAGTCCTAATATCTTATCCAAACTTATTCGAGCCTTCAAAACACATCACATAGCATTAAAATCTCCAATTATGCATGGATTCAAGCCTAAGATCTTATGAAAATTTTAAAATCCACAGCCGATGCCGAAACACGTCAAAGCTAGTCCAAATGATCTGAAATTTGACACACAGGTCACAAATGACACTACGAACCTACAACCACTTTCAGAATCTCATTCCGATCCCGATATCAAAATTTCACCTATCGGCCAAAATCGCCAAAATTCTGACTTTTTCCAATTCAAGCCTAAATCTACCACAGACCTCGAAAATACATTCCGGACGCGTTCCTCAGCCCAAAATCACCATACGAAGCTGCTGACATCATCCATAACTCGTTCCAAAGCCGTTTACATAAAAGTCAAATTCCACTCAAAACTTCACTGTTTAAGCTTCTCAAAACAACAGTCCTTCATTCCAATTCGACTCTGAATCATCCGGTAACAGAATCCAACCATGCACGCAGGTCGATGTACAAAATGTGAAGCTGTTCAAGACCTTATGCCATCGAACGGAGCTTAAATTCTCAAAATGACCGGTCGGGTCGTTGCAATTGCAAATTTTGTAACCAACCTCATTACAAGAAAGTCATAAATTCAAAAAAGAAGAAGGTTCCAGTTAAGGCGATGCATTATTTACCCCTTATAACTAGGTTAAAGAGGTTGTATGCATCATTGAGCTCTACTCCTAATACGAGATGGCACTATGAAAATTGAAGGCCACCTGGTATTCTGTGTCATCCGTCAGATGGAGAAGCATGGAAGCATTTTGATGGGGTGTTTCAGGATTTTGCTAGTGAACCAAGAAACATTAGGTTGGGTTTATGTGCAGATGAATTCACTCCATTTTCTGTCTCTGCTGCACCATATTCATGTCGGACAGTGTTTGTTACGCCGTATAATCTTCCTCCTGAGCTGTGTATGACAAGTCCATATTTGTTCCTAACTTGCATTGTTCCAGGTCCGCGCAATACGAAAAGTTTGATTGATGTATACATGCAACCTTTAATTGATGAGTTAAAGTTATTGAGTCATGAAGGTGTGGAAACATATGATATATCAACTAAACAAAACTTCAGATTGCCTGCTGCTTTGATGTGGACTATAAATGATTTTCCTGCTTATGGAATATTGTCCGGGTGGTCGACCACAGGAAAGTTAGCTTGCCCAACTTGTATGGAAGACACAAAAGCATTCACGTTGAAACATGGAGGAAAGAATATATGGTTTGACTTCCACCGTCGATTCTTGCCTATGGATCACGAGTTTAGGAGAAATACTAGTGCATTTATGAAGAACCAAATTGATTTTGAGGAGTCATCGTCACCATTGTCGCCAGAAAAAATTTGGAACAGAGTTAGGTTTCTACCAAAGGTAACAGAGTCTCCAATTCTAATAAGATACCTGGTGATGGTGTTATGCATAATTGGACTAAACAAAGCATATTTTGGTAGTTACCTTATTGGAAGCATAATCTTCTTCGGCATAATTTGGATGTCATGCATATCGAGAAAAACTTTTTTGACAACTTGTTTAATACAATAATGGATGTCAATAACAAGACAAAAGATAACTTGAAGGCTAGGATGGACTTAAAGGAATATTGTAGGCGAAGTGAGTTGTACCTGACATACTTGAACAACAAGATTCAGAAGCCGAAGGCCAGTTACACATTCACTTTGGATGAGAGAAGAGAGATTTGTGATTAGGTTAAGAATTTTTGGATGCCTGATGGATATGCGTCAAACTTATCCAGGCGTGTTGACATGAAAGAAGGGAAGTTGACGTCTATGAAGAGCCATGATTGTCACATTTTCCTCGAATCTTTGATGCCTATTGCATTCAAAGGCTTGCCTGATAGAATATTGAAATCCATTACTGAGATAAGTTTATTTTTCAGGAGTTGTGTTCTAGAGACATTGAAGGTGGGGAACTTAGCTTACATGGAGAGTAACATTTGCTTAACTTTAAACAAGCTGGCAAAAAACTTTCCTTTTGGATTTTTTTTATGTAATGGAGCATCTTCCAATTCATCTTGCATAAGAGGCACGACTTGGAGGGCCTGTACAATGTAGATGGATGTTCCTTACGAGAGGTAATGACTTTAAATTATTTTTACTTGACTTGTTTTAATTAAACATTATTTCATCTAAAAATTATTCTATGTAGGACTATTGGAAAATGTAAGCTGACAGTAAAAAATCAACCCACGATTGAGGGATTGATATGCGAGGCATATCTAGCTAAAGAAACTTCTTTTTTCAGTTCATACTATTTTGAACATGATGTGCCATGTTTGAGAAATAGGCCAAATCGCCATGATGATGGAGGTGCTAATGATCCTTATGCACCACCATTTTCCATATTCAATCAACCAGGTAGAGGTCCAAAAACTAGTAAAAAGCAAAATTTGACTGAGATGGAGAAAAGTCCGCTACAACACATGTATTGTTGAATTGTCCAGAGGTCCAACCTTATTATAAACAAGTCTTAATTTATAATAAAGGCGATTATTACAAGATCAAAGTTATTTTAACTAATGAAAGTTATAATTTTGTCGGGCAGTTACTTTATAGGTGTAAATGGGCATGATCTATTTATCCAAGATTTTCAAAGTGGTTTAATGAGTTTGTAAGTTCTATTTTGTGGTTACAAATTAAGTACATATATCTTTAAAATTATAATTCATCTGTAACTTTATATAGGTTCATAATCCAGTGAATGAAATTAATGACCCTTTTTTGCGTGATATAGCTTGGGGACCTGACCATAAAGTCAGAATGATGTATAAGTACTTTGTCAATGGGTACAAGTTTCATACAGAAGAAAGGTCTAAGAATAAGAAAACCAATAATAGTGGGGTGTGGGTAAAGGGTGATGGAGATGTTGATTATTATGGTGTGCTCCAAGAGATTTTAGAACTAGAGTATTTCGATTTGCCAAAAAAAAATTGGTACTCTTTCGGTGTAAGTGGTATGATCCAACACCTACTAGAGGTACAAAGGCTCACCCTCAGTATAAAATAGTTGAAATTAACCACACGAAGGAGTATGAATTCTATGATCCATTTATCATTGCACAAAATATGAAACAAGTGTATTATGTTCCTTATCCTTTGTGCAAGAATAAGTCCACATGGCAGATAGTTATAAAAACATAGCCCGTGGGTCGAGTAGAAGTTGTGAATGCATTAGAAGTCGCATACCGGAATGACATTTCAAGTGTTCAAGAAAGGGTTGATGATGAATTAGTGGGTGAATTGCAGCATAGTAAAGGCATCTATGAAGAATATGATCCTTCGGTCCTTACTCATAAATCAAATCAACACGATTTTGGGGAAGGAACATCACGTACAAACATGGAGGAAGATCCCGCCGTGAACATGAAACAAGCGAGAAAGAATCATTATTTGATGAAAATGATGAGGAAGAATTTCTTGATGAAAATGAAATAAGCGATGATGAAGAATTAAATAATGAATATCAATCAAGCGAAGAGGATTGACATGTTGGGTTTTATGTGTTTTCGTTATTCATTTAATTTAATAAGCTGAAGAATTTTTTTTACATTTTTTATGTCTTAACATATTTAATCTAATGTTTTTAATATACTTATGTTATAGAGATGGCGCCGGGTAAAAAAAAAGAAGATAAGACACGATTCCCAGCTTCCTCAATACGCTTCTGTCATGACCCAAATTTTGGAGTTGTGATGTCGCCTGTCGTGGAACCAGGCAAGCCTCCCTTTTTAACTAAGCTAAATTCCATTTCCAGTAAAAATGTGATTTTAAACGAATTTATTAATAATATCAAGAAATCTGAAATTTAAAACAATATTTGAAAACTAAATTCAAAGCCTCCAACCCCGGATCCGGTGTCACTCGGTCATGAGCTACTATAACATAAAGTAAAGAAAAGGGGAAATGGACAACATTGTCTCAAAATAAAAGCAATAGGCGGAATAAAGAAAGAGAAGGCGAGGTCGCGATCGCCAGCTGCTACCTCGACAACTCCAATAGAAACTCTGATCCGCTGCTAAAAATCCGCTACGGGTCCCGGTGTACCTGGATCTGTACACAAGGTGCAGGGGGTAACGTGAGTACCAACTCAGAAGTAACGAACCCAAACTATGGGCTGAGAAGTAGTGACGGACAAAACCTCAATTATGTTACAATAAATAATATACAGAATTTAGACATGCTAACAGTTTATCAGGGTGAGTAAATATGCCAAGTATGCCAGTATACTCTACATGCCATCATAAAATATATGTTATGAAACCAGTATGGATATGCACATAGTGCTCACAACTCTCCCACAATTGTCCACTCAGTACTATATACGGCTCTCAGGCCCAGGGAGGTTCCATCCCGAAATATGCATAAACACCGGTGACCGTAGTTACAATGTACTGAGGAAAAAGGCCAGTCCAAGCCCCCACGGAGAAGATCTATCTCCGTAATATAACATTCGGACAATTTCCATATCCAGGGAAGATCCATCCCTCCCATAACATCAGTTTCGGACAAGATCCATGCCCAGGGAAGATCCATCCCTCAATATCACTTCGGACAAGATCCATGCCCAGGGAAGATCCATCCCTCATCACTGCGCTCACTGGGGGTGTAAAGACTCCGGAGGGGCCCTAGTGTCCCAAGCGCCATATCAAGCCAACAAAGGCATGATTTAAATATTGCTGCAGTGTGCAGTCCATTCTCATAACTGTCTCAATAACAGGCTCTCGGCCTCACTCAGTCATTACTCTTCAGTCTCACTCATATGGCTCACAAATGCTCCATCAGCCCGAAACAATGATAAGTATGCATGTAATTAACAATACGGAGACTTGGATATGAAATCATATGCTATAACAGGACTGAGTATATGACATCAAATAATCACAACACGAGACAACAATATAAGACCACTTGGGTCTCAGCATTTCTGGCGTGAAGCCTATCATTTATACTTAACATGATTTCTAACATGTTCACAATTACCAAATTAATAGATGCACAAATATCATCATTGAATAATCACTAAGCGGGGCCATGGGATAAACCAGGCCACAAATACCCGGTGCACGCCCTCACGCCCGTCACTTGGCATGTGCGTCACCTCAACAATAGTCATAAATCATTTAGCTCGGGGTTTCGAACCCTCAGAACCAAGTTTGAAAACGTTACTTACCTCAAAACTGGCTAAAATACTATTCCGCAGTGCCTTTGCCTCTAAATCCAGCCTCTGAGTGCTCCAAATCTACCAAGTTCAGATTTTTATTATCAAATTATGCTTAAGGAATGAATTCCAACTGAAAAGTACCATTTTAGCTAAAAAATCCGAATTTGGTCAAAATCTGACCCCCGGGCCCACGTCCCTAAACTCAAAATTTTTTATACCAAACTGTTCTTCATCATCTCACGAGTCCGTACATATAAAGAACACTAAAATCGGAGTTCATTTGACCCCTCAAATAAATCCTTAAAGGTCTCAAAATTTCAAGCCCTAAACCCATCCTTTTCTACTGATTTTTGTGAATTTAATACTGATATTATGTTCTATAATCATCCATAATTGAGTTGTAATGATAAAAAAACTTACCTATATGAAGAACAATGATTTCTCTCTTCAAAAATCGCCCCCAAAGCTATCTGTCCGTACAAGAATGGTGTAAAAAGGGTTTAAGTCGCGGAGGGTTGCAATTTATACCTTTTGCCCAGGTGTTCCGCACCTGCGGCCCCTATCTCACACCTGCGGGACCGCACCTGCGGTCAAAACAACCACACCTGTGACTTTTCATTAAACGGCCCAACTCCGCACTTGCGATCGACCTCCCGCACTTGCAGCCTCGCAGGTGCGGCAACTTACTCGCACCTGCGGAAACTTCTCACCCAGCCAATCTTCCACACCTTTAGTGACCTTCTCACTCCTGTGGGCCCGCACCTACGGTCAAGCTTTCGCAGGTGCGGAAATCACTGTGGGAAAACTTCAACAGCTGTTTGCTACATTTTTTTCAACCCCGAATTTCCGTTAACCATCTGAAATCAATCCTGAGCCCCTCGGGACCCCAACCAAAGTTACCAACATATAATAATTGATTATTCAAACTTAGTTGCACTCTCAAAACACCAAAACTAACGTCAAAACACCTAATTTACATTGGATTCAAGCCTAAGAACTTTGATATTTCTAAAATCCACCAACGATGCCGAAACTATCCAAAACAACTCCGATTGACCTGAAATTTTGCAGACACATCCAAAATGACATTACGAATCCGTTCCAATTTACGAAATTCCATTCCAACCCCGATAGCCTATTTTCCTGCCGACCAGAAATCACCAAAAACTAACTTTCGCCAATTCAAGCCTAATTCTACACCGGACATCACAAAAATATTCTGAACACACTCTTAAGTCCAAAATCACCTAGCAAAGCTATCCGAGCCATAAAATCCGTATTCCGAGGTCGTTTTCCAATAAGTCAACTCTCAATTGACTTTTCCAATTCTAAAACTATATTTATTTTTTTAAGGACTAAGTGGCTAAACTCTCACTACAACCATTCTGATTTCAAGCCTACCAACTCTAACACATCAATAACAGTATAACCAACCTATGAAAAGTCAATAACAGTAATTTTTAATGCAAATTCTACGTAACGACGGACCGGGTCGTTATAACTTCAGGTCTCACTACCTCGTTTGTGCCATTTATGAGTCCTCCTCCCCATCCTCCTCCGCCTCCTCAGCAAAATTCACTGCCACTTGGCTTTTTCACTTTGCCCCCTTTGTGATCCAGTTTGATATAAGCCTATATCTAATTCTCAGAGCATGCACACTATACCATCTTCTTCGCAACTTATCGTACTAGTCAACATAGTGGCTTCTCTTCTATGCCTCCGTCATCATTCACTCCATACCCAAGCTACCATGTTAGTCAGAATGGTGGTTCCGCATCTATGGCTCCATCTTCATCTCCATCATCATCCACTCCTAGTGTTTCTAGGCCGCATGTTAGAGGCGACTCTACAATACCATCATCCCCATCCCTTGATACATCTACACCTGCCCCTGATGATACATAGACTCAGACTTTTGAAGAGATTGTATCATATGATTCCCTTCACAGACTGATTATCATTCCTTATGGGACTGCTGGGTAAGCAATTACTTTATTATTCCTTTGAATTGTTGAATATATTTATAACATATGTTAATTTTAATGCAGGTTTGTTCCCTCCAATGAATATACGAAGGTGGTTGTGGATTGTGGTAAAGGATTTTATTGAGATGCTTTGAGTAAATGGTTATATATACCGTATATTTACAAACATCAGATGTGGAATCAGTTTAGGGTACAAAATCAATATATTTTGTATTATTTATCAAACTATCCTTATTTCATCTAATGTTTTAAATTATTTGCAGACAAGGTGTGCATGGATTCCCAAATGTCATCAGCAAATAAGTCATAATTTCGAGAAAAAAATTGTTGATCAGCTTAAAAATCTCCCTTATAAAGCTCGACAAAAGGGCGAGATGCCCAGTTGGATACTAAAAGACATATGGATAGACTTAATGTGATATGGGCTTCTGAAGAATTTAATAAGAGGAGCAATGCTGCAAAGGTTGTCGGAGACTCCAATACGGGTGGCTCATTGGACACTAGGGGTCCAATTAGTATGGAGACCCATCGAAAGAGAATGGTAACTTTCTTATTATATTTGTTTTGATTTTAGCTAGGTGCAATTGAACTTTATCTAACTTAATTTCTTTTTGCAGGAAAAGGAAAAAGGAAGACTTGTGACTTATGCTGAGGTCTTTGAGGACAAACATATGAAAAAGAAAAAGGATGGGACAAGAGAATGGTTCGATCCGCGTGTTGCGAGTGTATATGTAAGATCCTTCTATTTCCTTTTTGTCTCTTCTTCTTTCTTCTTCTTCTTCTTATTCTTTGATTTGTTGGGGTTGATGATATTATCTCTCTAGATTTGAATTTGAACATATGTATACAACAAATCATAACGGTAATTCGAATTACAAGGTGGTTCGAGAATCAATATAAGAGAGAATATCTGCTAGCTTGCTCTTACCTTCCCCTCTTTTCTTCAGCTTCTCTCACTTCTCTCTCCTCTTCTTCCCTTTCCTCTTTCTTTCTTTGCATACAACATTCTTCTTCCTCTTTCTAATTTTTTGCTCATATTTTCTCTGACAAAAATAAACAATAATAATAATAAAAGATCAAATGGGTCGAGGCAAGAACTGGGTTTCCTAAGTGGTTTCTTGTAAGTTATTTTTAGTGATCAAATTGATTTGTTGGTCCTGTTGGATGTTTTTCATACTTTTGTTGTGTGTTATGTTATATATGGTTGTGGGAAATCTTCTAGTTATGCTTTCTGGTTGTATTTACAATGATGGCTAAATATGTGGTGAAGATAAAGAACCAATCTTTTTGCTGAAGTTTGTGAAAAATCTTCTTAATTTGCTTGCCTTTTTCACTGAATTGTATCTTCTTGTTCTTGCATTTTTACACGTATGGCTTGTATATGGTGAAGATAAAGAATCTATATTTTTGATTTATTGGCCTCTGCATTTCTATTATTTCTATGCCGTTTTATACAATTTAGCTCAACTATACAAACTAGAAAAATGTTAAAATCTCTGCAATGTTTATTCTAACTCAAATCTGAGTAAGGAACTGTTTGTTTGGTTTTGTACCTTTGTACTTGACATTAAATTTTGCAATATGCACTGCTCTATTTGTATAGTAATTTTTGCTAGTTTTCTTCTAAATCTTGTGTATTGAAGATCTAGATTAGTGAATTTCAGTGTTCAGCCTCAGGTTTACAGAATGCTGATGTCCTATAGTATAATTTTGTTGGACATGAAAACTTCATCACTTATTTGAAGGGTTATTGAAATTGAGATGAATGAACATGATTTGGTTTATAGCAGTGTTTTAAAAGGCGTGTGCATGAAAGCGAGGTGTTTTATCTTGATTTGGTGGTAGAGTAATTCCTTCAAGTACCGCTTTGACTCAATTTTAATTTTAGGAAGTCTATCAACGACGTTTTGATGAATGGAGTCAAAGTCAACCTGATTTCGAGGATAGTAGATCAACCCAAGTGTCACTCAATGATGTAGCTTCAATATGGACATAGGTGATTGGTGGCACAAAGAAAGGTAGAACCCACAATCTTGGATCACAATATTCTGTAGGTCGTTCTACAACATTGTTGTCTGGTGATGCGAGTTATTCGCAAGATCACGAAGAGGTGGAAGCATTACAAAAAGAAGTTGAAGAGTTGAAGGAGGAACGGAAAGAAGATTGCGCAAATTTTAACAAATTGTTGAGTCTAGTGGAGAAATTTATGAATGGACGTCCATTTGGTAGTTTGAATGGCGAGGATGGCGGGGATAATGAGTTTTAGTTTGTTATGGTTATGATGTTTGAGACATTATTATTTGTTGTATTTGGATGCTTAGACTTGGTAATATTTACACTTGACTATAATTGTAATATTTTAGACTAGATTGAATGGTGCCAAAATGTTTAACTCTTTTTGGATATTTTAGTTACAAATATTTATGTTTTAAATTTTATAGTTTTGATTAGTTGCAATGGTGGATTGATTGGTTGAAATGACAGATTAATTGGTTAGCATGGTGGATTAATTGGTTGTTGTATATTTGAATTGGTAGGTGGTACTGCTTTAAAAGAGCTGGAATTTGGCAAAAATTTTTCAGTTTTCCAACTTCTTTCCGACCATAGTAGTCGCAAATGCATCAAAATATTCCAGATTCAGGAACATCTGCAACTACTATAGTCGGAAAAATAAATAAATAGTTTTAAATTAGATTTGCGACCAAGGTGGTCGGAACTATAAATAAATAAATAATTTAAAATTAGATTTGCGACCACAGTAGTGGAAAAACTCAAATAAAATTAAATAATATTATAATTATGTATACTGTTTGCGACCGCAGTAGTGGGAAAGTTAATATAAAATTAAAATTTAATTTTAATTGTTTTCGACTGCGTCAGTCGGAAACTCTACGACATTTATTAGTTTTTTTTCTATTTCGCCTTACCGACCGCTGTAGTCGCAAATTAGGGATGGATTCGGTTGCAAAATGTTTCAGACCAGCTATTTTGCGACTACGACTTTTCGTTCTGAATGTAGTCGCAAATTAGCATTTTCTGACCACTTTCTGATCGTTTTTTCAATCGCAAAATAGCCATTTTCTAGTAGTGAAAGGATACTTAAATACTAGAGCTAAACTAAATACTAAGCTGCTGCACCAGTTTTCTAATTCTAGTAGATGCCCGGATATTACAAACATAAGCAATTCCCTCACTAACTGATTTTGACTCTTTGCTTTACTTTCAAATCTTCGTTGATTCCTTTTAATCCACATTGTATGCACCCATTCAGTATATGCCAACTTAAAGACTTGAGCTCTTTGTGATTTACCCTTTGATGCTTAAATGATCCATTTCTCCATTTGTTCCCATTGTGCTGTCTTGAAAAGAGGAACCTTCATCCATTTTAACACACCTTACCAGAATTTGTTAGAGAAAGGGAAAGTCTATGAATACATGGTTCCTTGTTTCACCGTAACTATTACATAGATTGCATATAGGATCAACATTTATCCCCAGGAGGCAAGTCTATCAACAGTCATTAGTTTCCCATGCATCTGCAACCATATTGTGAATTGAGCTTTTGGTCTAGCATCATTTCCAAATCTCAGTGTCTTCCAAGGAATTCTCTCATTATCACCAATAAATTTAAGATTCATCTACTTGATTAAGCTTCCTGCTTTGATATTTTGAATCAGTGCCATTGTATCTCTAGCTTCAAATATTTCCTCACCATCCATCCAGCGTGTAGAGGGATAACCATTAACCTGAATTGCTAGTTCTTGATGTAGTAAGCATGTAACTATCTGATCCATAGTCTTTCTGCCTTATGCTCAATATCCCAGCTAGCCTTAGCTATTGCAGCTTTGTTCCGTTGTCTTATGTTTAGCAAGCCTAGGCCACCTATTGAATTTGGAGTAAAAATCTTCTCCCAAGCTATTAGAGCCTTCCTTGTGATTGTGTTTGTGCCATACCATAAATAGCTTCGACAATAGGTCTCAATTGTACTTAGTACTTTTGAAGGGATAACAAACAGTTGGGACCAATATGCCTGGATACCAAAGAGGACAATTTGGATTAACTGGGATCTCCCTGCATATGATAGTTTCTTTACATTCCAAGTAGAGATGTTGTCTACCATCTTGCTGATCAATAGTTGCCACTGAATTAAGGAGATCTTTTTAGTGGCCAGAGGGATCCCCATGTATTTTAAGGGAAGTTCTTCTTTTGGAAATCCTAACACTTGTAGAATTTGATCTTGAACCCCCTGAGTAACTCCCCCAAAATAAATGGAGCTCTTCTCCTTGTTAGCTTGAAGTCCTGATGCAGAAGAGAAGTCCAAGAAGCACCTATTCATAATGGCTACAGACTCAACATCTCATCTAGAGAATAACAGTAGATCATCTGCAAATGACAAATGAGTCACTATTAGCTTAGAACACTTTGGGAGATACTTGAATTCCTTGTTTCCTTTCACTTCATTGAGCTTTCTACTAAGGTATTCCATGGCTATTGCAAATAGGAATGGAGAAATTGGGTCCCCCTATCTGAGCCCTTTGGCTGCATCAAATGGAGCTGTGGGTTCTCCATTAACCAATATATAGTAGTTTACTGTCTTCACACATTCTAATATCCACATGGTGAACTGTCTAGGAAATTCAAGTTCATGTAATACCTGCTCCAGAAATATCCATTCCATTGAATCATAGGCCTTTTGGAGGTCTATTTTTATCATGCACCTAAGAGACACATTCTTCCTTGTATAGGACTTCACCAGTTCTTGATTAAGGAAGATGTTATGATATATCTTCCTGCCTGGAATAAATACAGTTTGAGCTTCACACACAACTGATGCAATAACTTTCTGGAGTCTTAATGCAAGGACTTTAGAAATGATTTTGTACAGAACTGTACAACAAGCAATTGGCCTATATTCTTTCACTGTATCAGGATGATCATTTTTAGGGATCAAGGTGAGAGAAGTACAATTAGTAGTTCTATTCATCTTGCCACATTAAAAAAATCTTCTTACTGCTTTTATGATCTCTGGCCCCACTATATTCCATACATTTTAAAGAAGTAAGCATTATACCCATCCACCTCTGGGGATTTGTCATTCCAAATTGTACCCAATCCATCATTATCTCCTGATCAGTAACTGGAGCAAACAGAAGGATTTGTTGTTCATGAGTTAGATTAGGTCCCTTGCTCATTGTAACCTTGTTGACTTCCTTTAGTGACAGAGTATAGGTCCCAATTAACCCTTTGTAGAATGACACAATCTCCTCTTTTAACTCCTTAGGATCAGTTAGCAGTTTAGCTCCTGACAAGGACTTGAGTTCCATGATTTGATTTCTTTGGCTTCTTTTCTTAATGACTACAGCAAAGTACTTAGAATTTGAATCCCCGAACTGTATCCATTGATCTCTAGACTTATGCCTTAGGATACTCTCCTAAATTAGATTTCATTTCTCTAGCTTCATCAAAGCTTGCTTCATATCTAGCTCCTATTGCAGCTTGAATTCCTTGTAGTTCTTCTCTTTCTCTATTAATCTTCTATGATGTTGCTTTTAACTCTTTTTGATTCGGCTGTCTGAAGACTTATCTCAATTCCTTCTGTTTGTTCTAAACATTCTGCATCGGATCTATATCAAGTTGCTTCTTCCATTGTTCCACAATTAGCTCCAAGAATTGTGCATGTTCACTCCATATGTTGAAGAATCTAAAAGGAGCTCTGATTCTATGATTCACATTTTGCAAAGTCAATAACATTGGGGTATGGTCTGAAATGTTAGGAAGATCATATTCTCAGACAATATGTCCCCAGTTCATCATCCAATCATATTTGCCAAAAGCTCTGTCAATTTTGCTACTGACTCTCTCTACTCCTTGTTGCTTATTTGACCATGTGAAATATTCACCTTTTCATTGAAATTCATTTAGTAGAGAGGCATTGATACAGTCTGAAAAGTCCTTAACCTCACTGAAGCTCACAGGATGGTAGCTCCTTCTATCTGTAGTTAATAATATTGCATTAAAGTCCCCACACACTAGCCATAGGAAGTTGGTATTGCTCGATATGTTTTGCAATATGTTCAATAGACTTCTCCTCTCCTCCATAGTATTGAATCCATAGACAATAGTCAGAACACATTGAAAGTTAGTAGAGAAATCTCTAACTTCACAATGTATTAGTTGAGCTTCCACCTTCAGAACAGATATAGTATATTCTCCTTGATCCCACATCAACCAAATTCTTCCATTGGCAGCAACAGAGTAATTGTTGATAATACCCTAATTGGAAGCAATACTTCTACCTACTTTTTGACATCTATATTGCTTAACTCTAGTTTCCAGTAGGCCCAGAATTTTGATATTTTTTAACCTTATATACTTATTTAACTCCTTTTTTTTATACACTTTATTTACACCTATAATATTCCATATAAGCCAAGTCATTGTGAAATGATAATTACCTCCCAAATTAGGAGGTTTTGCTTTTCTTGTTCACTGTTCCTCTCTTTGCATTGCAATACATTCTCATTCTTAGATTTGCTAATCAAAGCAGCACTCAACTGTGGGAAGTTGATCAAATTTAGTTCCGATCTTGGAATTTTCTCCTTCCATTTTGAAACATTCCTCACTGTTCCCTTTGGTGTTGTTACTTGGCTTTCTCATTCAGCTTCTTGTTGTTACTGTTTGCTTTCATTATTAGTAATTCTAGGCTGAGTTACTTCCACATGATCCAGCTGCTGTTTGTCCACATTTTGGCTCGTTGATGGTATATCTTTAGGTTTCCATTCCTGAATCACCTCCTTCTGCTCACCTCTTCTCCTATTCTGCATTGGCCTTTCCATCAATTGCTGCTCAGGTATCTTTTTAGAACATATGTGCCCTATAGTTAAGCATTGAGGACATAATTGGGGCTTCCATTCAAATACCACCTCCTGCTAAAATCTTTGTCCATTTGGATCC
This sequence comes from Nicotiana knightiana, assembly GCA_005239525.1. Lineage (NCBI taxonomy): Eukaryota > Viridiplantae > Streptophyta > Magnoliopsida > Solanales > Solanaceae > Nicotiana > Nicotiana knightiana. The sequence goes on from ML439386.1 coordinate 90,290, forward strand.
ATAACTGTTATTGTGTTAGGCAGTGGTTTAGTTACATTTACTTCAATCAACATTTTGGCATATGAGATCCTTGTTTGTTTAGTCGTACATTCATCCGCAAACAATGATTTCCCTAATGCACTAGCAATTCTTCCCAAAGATCCACATCCTCGGCAACTCATAGGTAATTTTGAAAATTTAACCCAGAATGGTATCTCTGTCATGAACTCTTGACTAAAATCAAAAGAAGGAGTCCATGCTTTCAAAATAATTGGTCGATTTCAAATAGTATAAGGCCCAGAAAACAGTATCTCATTCATATCATTCACATCATGAAATCGAGCCACATAATGTCCTTCCTCATGCAGATACAGATTCGGCATAGGTATGGTATTCCACATCTGGGAAATGTACCTATGCATAAGTGAATATCCTGGTGTTTCTCCCATCACATAGACAATGAGAGCATTTTTTTACTTTTGCGCTTCCTTCTCAACTTCATTCTTCTCCAGCTGAACTATCGTTTCACCATTTACAATTTGAGGAGGGAAATAGGTTAAGGTCATACCATTTTTCGCAGCTCTGTTTCCAGCAAACAATGAGTTCCACTTTGGTTTATTCACAACTACATTTTGCTCTGTAGTAACCTCCTTATTTGCCTCTTGATTGTCAATGTTACTCTGTGTTAGGACTTCATCACCCTGTGCTCAAATATCATTTTCACTTGAAGAAAAATTTCACAAAATTTTACAATTCTTATGTCGAAACGCCCACTAAGTGTGCTTAGTCAAATATATATCACAATTAAATTTAGTACTGATTGAGGGATCAAAAGCACAAATTATCCGTTTAAGAAATTCAACGTTGTTTGTCTCCATGTCTATAATTTTTTTTTCTTTTCTCCAAATTTGGTAAATTTATTTAAGATACCAATGTGGTGAAGTTGACTAGTGAACTTAAAAAGGAAACCAAAATTTCAAGAGAAAGGCTTGAAAAGAAACTAAACTGGAGATTTTTATACTAGGGGTTAAGTCGATGTGAAAGTTTTTCCTTCTTGATAATTAATAAGTAGTAGTATTACTTATTAAACTAAATGAATGCCAAGAGACAATAAGAATTACTATAATTTGAAAAAATAATTTACTACTCCCTCCGTTTCAATTTAAGTATCTTAATTTGACTAGATACGAAATTTAAGAAAATAAGATTTGTTTTTGAAATTTATGGTGTTTGATTAAAGATGTGTAATGTATCAAAATGACTTTAAAATTTTGTTGTCTTAAATATGTCATGTAAAATATAAAAATTAGAAAGTTACCAAATTTAATTTTTTTTTTTTTAAATAGACTAAAAAGAAAAGTAGAACAAAAATTCTCGTATTCTATGAATAGAATGTGGAAAGGACTCTAGGGACAGTCGTGCAGTACTGTCCCGTACACAACCAAGTATAAATGGCTTTGTTCATCGAAAAGTTACGTTCAAAAAAAAAAACTAACAAAATATTTTTCTATAGACAATAAATTATGTCAAGAAAATAATTGAGATTGAAAATATTACGATAATCGTACTATTTGATTTCAATTAATATGAGTATATAATCTCTATAGATTCTCTGATTCTTCTTTCCAATAATAAGTAAATCCAAGGGTCTTTGAGCTTGATCTTGAATATGTGGTTGATGTTCGGTCAAAAATACATATATTTTTCTATTATGGCCTCATGTTCTAGTATTTTTAATAGTCTTTTAAGTGTTAATTATATTTCAAATGTGTAACAATAAAGCGGTGTGAAGATGTAATACCTCATACTATTAAATAATGAATAGTTAAATAATTTGCAAAAAAAGAAAGAAAAGAAAATAACAATGAAAAAAAAGGAAGTCAATCAAGTGGGCCTTAGCCCATCTGCTTCAAAGTGAGAAAGCTAGAAAAGGGTTTGAAAACAAAAAATCCCTTTAGCCAACCACATATCAAACAGGAAAAGAAAGAAAACGTTTCTACTATTTCTTAGCGCCGAATACCATGTTTCACTTCGTCATCGACATATATTCTTGAGCTTCAACAATAAACTCTAGGAAACTACATGTAGTTCTTTTTCTTTTGATATATCTTATTATATATTCATGATTCCTTGTGGGACTGAGTAGAGAAGATATTAGGATATATTAAGAGTTTAAAAGATAAAGTTAAGGGAATTAGGAAAGGAAGAAGCGCCAAATTTAAACTTCTGTAGAATTAGAAGATGAATAAAATCCCTAAAGAAAGAAAAGGTTGGATTAGAGAAACAAAAGAAACCTAAAGCTTCACCAACGTGAAAAAAAAAAATTGAGAAAATAAAATAGGTTCGGTGAAGTTTGTAGTTGGTGTCAGTGAAAATACTCCACGGCTTAGAACAAAAAAATCACTTTCTCCTTCTTTGGAATTTGCTTGAGATATTTTCCATAGTGTATGCTTTCATTGAGTACAAAAAAAAAAGATTTAAATACCAATTAAGAAGGAATATCATAAACAATAATATTATCTTATTTTTGTAGTATTCATATGATTAAGGAGACAAAATAATACAATGAATAGACTATATGAATGACTTTTGTTTCGAAGATTTTGGACTCGCTTAAGTTAACTATAGTATGGGCAAACAAAAAATTTGATGAATTGTGAACTAAACATGTCATCCCGAGGGGTGGGTATTCAAATTTAGCTATGAATTAACCCGAAAAAGGATATTAACACGAGATCAATATGACGTGATCATAGATTGATTGAAGGAAGCTGTAAGGATTGCTCGAGGTGACGAGTTTGGTATTTCGGCACGAGTATTGTGAATAGTAATCTTATCGCAATTTGGGCTTTTCATAACTACATGGTTTATAAATTATATTAAAAATAAAATTTGTTACAGAATTTTTAACGTGCATGTGAGACAAATCCTTTACTTGATATGGTACTGAATAATTTACTTGAGATGTTTACAGTTGTTTAAAATGTTCTCACTGTTACTAGACATGTTTTACTGTTACTAGAGATATGATTACCTTATCGAAATCGAATTACATGATTTAATAAGAATTGAAATGTCCTGTACTGGTTTGAAAATGCTTCATGTGAAGATTTACTGTTTACAAAGAAAAGTATGATGCGAGGAGACTTTGAAGGATCCCGTAGCTAACTACGGGTTCGTTAGACCTGGTGCACCTTGTATTTACCGATTACTGAGTACAATTATAGCCCTCGCTAGTGGGAAGGTAGAACTAGCATACAATTACAGTTTTTCCTCGAATAGGGACCTACAGTTATATTTGACTTCTTTTATGAAGGGATCCACACTGTGATACAGATTACACGATCCTTTTCTTGGAAACCTGCCAAACATAAAGATTTGCTATGAGACAGTGTTTACCGAGTTTGTTACTGAATTGTTAATTGGTTTTTTATTTAAATGAAACACATGATGAAACGGATTATTGTTTATTATTTCTGAAAGGGCATTTTTATAATATTTTTCGGGTTAATAGGCACGTTTTCTGACTTGTCCCCAATTAAAATCGGTTGTGGTTAAGTGTTATTACCTACTGAGCTAGCGACTCACTCACCACTATTTTTTTTACAGAGGCAGTAGTTGATGTGAGCGAGAATTTCGTTAATTAGAGTACACGAGTTGCTAGTTCCTGGTGCACTTGTTCACGTGGATGAAGAGTTTATTTATTGTTATTGTCTTTTCTTTTGAACTCTTAGAGTCGCCCCATAGTCATTCTTATTAGTGTTATGATGATTCATTCGTTATATTGGACTAGTTACTAGTATTGCACTTTCTCTCCATATTTTGAGATGAGTTTAGTATTATTATGTTGGTAATGGTATTGCTGGTGAAATCTCATTTTGGTTAATTGATGAAGATTGTGACTATTTGGGTGAATATTGGTAGGTTGTTAATTTTTTATCAGACAGAAAAGTGGTAGAAGCCATTAGGAACTATTCGAATCCCATTTATACAACACCAAACCGTCAGAACTGAATCCTTCTAACTCAACCACGCTACGCATGTCACCAACACCCAAGAGCATTGCTAGGAAACACATGTAGAAACTCATTACCTCATAACCACCCAAAGAACTAATCATATCCCTTACCATGCCGATCCGACACACTACAAAGCTGTCCTATTTATCCAATTTCCTTCTGAATTACCCTCGAATTGATAATTCTCCTTGTCATAATACTGCAATTCTCAACCTAGACTCACCACACGAGACCCAAGCATAAGACCATACAGTCTAAAGCTCATAAGTGGGTGAATACTCTCTCGAATATCCCCATAAGCACCACATTCAAAATACTTACCCCGAAGAGACTTCCTGCGAATCTAACACCATTACCTTTTCCTTCCTGATACTGATATGAAGAATCCCTGATAATGTAAAAATGTCACAAGTATCAACACCCTCCAATTTAGACCTCATTTTCTAGCCAAATACATATCCTGAAGATTCCCAATTGTTACATATAACCTTGAATCCATCAGATCCATTCTCGAGAGTCATCCACTCGACACAAATCTCGATTACAACGATCAAGCAGACAGAATGACCTGACCCCGTTTGCACAAAAACATACTTGGAAAGTAATCCACACACTTGAAGCAACAAGCAAATTCATGCACTGCACCCACTACACCTTTTACAATTACAACTCAATCATTCAATAGAACTCACCTACCCATAGAGTACATTATAGCTTGTATCGAAGAATTTCCGTTACTCGAGTCATTCCTAGACTCCACCTCTGCAGATCATAACTGATTCACCAATATACCTCGAACCGAAACCAATAAAACAAAAAAATCGTGCAATCAATTTATCATTAACAGACTCCGCCACTTGGCTCAAAGCTAACGATCAAGATAACAATAACTCACAATGCCCATACGCTATCACTGCCATCGTACTGTAGTGAGATTCAACTAAATCCTTCATAAGCTCATATGACACAAACCATCTAATATCCCAAATCGTACGCAAATCTCGCATTCACCATTGAATGGTCATTCCAACTTCCACAAGCGATCTGCACTCAAATTACAACATATAACATTTACTGATAAAGGAGTACTTGCTATAAAATCACCTAAGGATCGCACAACCTCAGGACACCTCGGGGGAAATAGCCCCGCCCGCTTAGCCTCAAGCTGATCTCTCTCTATACCCTTCCAAAAATCGTAGCTATTATGCAATCACATTATCCTTCTGCATCTAAACACAAGCAACGCCTACCCTCAAGGCATCACAATATGCGGCATAAGAACCTGAAGCTGATGGCCGAACTAACACTGGAGCCGTGGTCAAAGAAATCTTGAGCTTCTGGAAGCTCTACCCACACTCGTCTCACCACATGGATACCTTCACTGGACACCACGTGTCCCAAGAATACGACTGTATAAGGCTTCTCCTCCCTCAATCTCTGCAATACAACTCTCAAATGCTGAGCATGCTTCGTAGAGGTAAGACTTTTGGACTTAAAACTCGTTTATATGTGATGAACAGACTGATTAGTGGTGAAATTGTGGGAAATTAGTCGAAAAATGGGATAATTAGGGCTTGTAATCTGAGACTTTAAAATGGGGATTTGAGGAGTCATTTGATGTCTACCTTATAATAGAATTTTGCTAGAAGTTCAAACTTCAAATACGTCAAATTTCGCCATTGGACATGCAACCATCTCCAAGCGAATGCGATGATCGAAGGGGTTATCTTGTGTTTTTGGACTTTATTCCACGCTCGTTAGCCTTAAAAATCTTATATTTATCCTCCTCGATTTGCGTGTGCAGTCCGGGCATATTTCTGCAAAGCCTTTATGTGAAAAAATAGAAGAAATAATAATTTTTGAAATTTAAAAGTGATTTTAGTTTACTTTGGTCAACGTTTTGGGTAAACGGACCCGGAATCGTTATCCGAAGGTCCCGGTAGGTCCGTATTAAAATATGAGATATGGGCGTATGCTCAGAAACGAATTCCGAGATCCCTAGTCCGAGAAATGAATTTTTGACTAAAATTGAATTATAGAAAATTATTAGTTCTAAAGAATGTGCTTAATGCTTGACTTTGATGGTATCCGACCCGTATTTTAGTTTCGGAGCCCGATACAGGTCCATTATAATATCTAAGCTATTTTTGTAAAATTTGGTGTGAAACAGAGTTATATGACGTGATTCGGACTCTCGGTTGAGAAAATAGTAACTTTAAGTGTTCTTGAGAATTTCATTTATTTTGATACTAAATCTGCAGTTTTAGGTGTTATTTGGCGATTTGATCGCACGTGCAAGTCTCGGATAGGCTACGGGATGTTTCGGACTTAGAATTTCTATTGTTCTACTATTTCTAGTGCACAGGTAATTTGTGCTTCGCGATCGCGAAGCCACTCTCGCGATCGCGAAGTGTAAGCTGGCTGGGAGGAACATTCTTCTTCGTGAACGCGAAGGACTGGTCGCGAACGTGAAGCACTGGGGGTAGTACCCTTCGCGAACGAGATCTGTCTCCCGCGAACGCGGTGGTTTAAGGGAAAAGGGGGAGGGTGTCAGTAACCTTCTACGCGAATGCGACACTTGGCTCGCGAACACGGGGGCTTGGGGGGAGAATTCCTTCGCGTATGCGTGGGTTACCTCGCGAACGCGTAGGCCAATAGGGCCACAGCTTCGCAATCGCGACAGACCTCTCGCGAACGCGATGAAGGCCTGTCCAGTGCTTTAAACAAAATCCAAAATCGGGACTTAGTCCCAAATTTCATCTTTCAACCATAGAACTCGACCTAGGGCGATTTTTGAAGAGGGATTTCAACACCCAATCATAGGTTTGCACTTTTTAACTTGTTTCTTCAATATCCATCATCATTTATCGAATTCCTAGTCTTTAATCTTGTTCTTTAAGGGTAGAAATTAGGGATTTTGGGGGAATTGAAAATTTTACAAATTTGGAATTTAGACCTTGATTTGGGGTCGGATTCCAGAACTAATTACATATTCGGGCACAGGGGTAAATGGGTAAATGGATTTTGGTCCAAACTTCGAGTTTGGACCAAGCGGGCCCGGGGTCGATTTTTGACTTTTTAGGGGGAAATTTGGGAATTCTATAGTTGTGGATTGAAATTGATTCCTTTAGAGATAATTGATGATATTAAGCTAATTATGATTAGATACGAGTGGGTTGGAGGTGAATTCTAAAGGAAAAGCGGTACTTGAGCAGTGAGTGGCCTGTGAATCGAGGTAAATGTCGTGTCTAACTTTGGCTCTAGGGGATAGGTATTGTGTGTTTAATTTCTACGTGTTTGGTTGTTAAATACGATGTATAGGTGAGTGACGAGCATCTATGCATTGTTGTTGATTCATAGAATGAGAGTGAAATTCTATTCACTTCTATTTTGTAGCCTTAAATTCTACTATCCATGCTTAGCGTGTTATCTGAAATGTTGGGTGACTTATATCTGATTGCACTGAGATTTGGTTACTTTTGAATATTGATTCAAGGTTGAGTTTTATTTTTTGATATTAATTATGGGTAAAATACCATTTTCTTTGTGATACTCCTATCTGTCTGTTGTTATTGATTCTGTGATTTGTGAGGAGGAGTGTAAAGCACGAAGGGTGATGTCGTGCATGCATTATTTATATCGTGAGGAAGAGTGTAAAGAACGAAGGATGATTTCATGCCATGATATGTAAGTGTTAATGCACGAAGGGTGATGCCGTTCCATGATATGTGAGTGTTAATGCACGAAGGGTGATTCCGCGCCATGATATGTGAGTGTTAATGCACGACTGGTGATGCCATGCCATGATTTGTGAGTGATAAAGCACGAAGGGTGATGTCGTGTATATTGTGAGAGGTTTATTGCACGAAGGGTGATTCCGTGCCATTCTATTTATTTATTTATTTGGTGAGGTTGAGAGTAAAAGAACAAAGGATGATGTCGTGCCATTATATGTGAGTGTTAATGCACGAAGGGTGATGCCGTGCCATGATATGTGAGTGTTAATTCACGAAGGGTAATGTCGTGCGCCAAGATATGTGAGTGTTAATGCACGAAGGGTGATGTCGTGCCATGATATGTGAGTGTTAATGCACGAAGGGTGATCTCGTGCCATGATTTATGAATGATAAAGCACAAAGGGTGATGACGTGTATATTATGAGAGGTTTATTGCACGAAGGGTGATGCCGTGCCGTTGTATTTATTTATTTGGTGGGGTTGAGAGTAAAAGCACGAAGGGTGATGCCGTGCAGTTTTTCCTTTGCTGTTTTAATTGCCTAATTCGTTTAAGGATTCTTGTTTAATTTTGTATTTTCATTATTCTCACTCCTTATATTGTAATTCCCCACCGTATGTCTCCTTCCCATTATTTTTGCTTTATTTCTTTATTATTATTATTGCCTTTAGCATGATTATACTGTTCAGGTTATATGCGTGTTTGTATTGTCCTAGCCTTGTCACTACTTTGCCGAGGTTAGGCTTGACAGTTACCAGTACATGGTGTTGGTTGTACTGATACTACACTCTGCACTCTATGTGCAGATCCAGTTATCGGTCCGAGCTGATTCTGAGATCATAACTGACTTCTACGCAAGAGACCCGAGGTAGATCTGCCGATGTTCGCAGATTCCTGAAGTCCCCTCTAATAGGCTTATTTACTGTTTCCTTTAGTTCACAAATAATTATACATTTTTCTTTCAGCCAAATATTTATAGTAATTTTTTAGTAGTCCTTGAGTTGTGACTCCAGATCATGGGTGGTTAGACATGTAGATATCATATGCGCAGTGTTATTATGCAAATTTTATTTCTTTATTAAAGTTCTATGTGTTGAAATGCAGTGGATCTCCGTAAATTTTAAGATTTCTATGTTGTAAGCCTCTAATGTTAGCTTTCCTAACAAGTACGACTTTAGGCCCCATCACGGTCCCGACGGTGGGAATTCGGGTCGTGACAAGTTGGTATCAGAGCATCACGTTGCCTAGGCCTCACAATTCACGTACAAGCTTAGTAGAGTCTGGGGGATCGGTATGGAGACGTCTATACTTATCTCATAGAGGCTATAAAGTTAGGAACAAGTTCACTTTTATTCAACTCTATCGTGCAATTCTTGTTATCCCAATACTAATTGAACTCTTCTATTCTTATTCTCTCGCAGATGGCGAGAACATGTACTGTTTCTTCCGTTGATCAACAACCAGATCCTCCAGCAGCAGCTCCTGCGAGGGGCAGACACTGAGGCCATGCTAGAGGATGAGGCAGGGGCAGGGCTCAACCCAGGGCCCGAGTAGCAGCTCCAGCTGAGGAGCCTCAGGTAGAGTTCGATGAGGAGGTTCTAGCTCAGGCCATTCCGGCAGGACCAACTCAGGTCCCAGAGGGGTTTATTGCCACCCCAGTATTTCAGGTTGCCTTGGTCCAATTAGTGGGACTTATGGAGAGTGTGGCCCAGACTGGCGCATTCCCTATGGCACCAGCCGTATCTCAGGCTGGAGGAGAAGCCTAGACTCCTGCCAACCTCACTCCGGAGCAGATGGCTCCCCAGTTTCAGACTCCAGCAGCCCATCTAGTTGGGTTAGTTCAACCGGTTGCTGCAGCACCACCCGACGATGGGGCAGCTATGTCCTCCGAGGCTTTGTGGAGATTGGATAGGTTTACCAAGATTTTCCCAGTTCATTTCAGCGGTGCTAATTCAGAGGATCCCTAGGAGTACCTTGATAGCTGCCATGAGGTTCTTCGGAACATGGGTATATTGGAGACCAATGGGGTCGACTTTGCTGCTTTTCAGATGACTAGTTCTGCCAAGAAATGGTGGAGAGATTATTTATTGACTAGACCAGCTGGGTCGCCTACTCTTACTTGGGATCAGTGCTCACATCTCTTCCTAGAGAAGTTTCTTCCTATCACTAAGAGAGAGGAGCGCCACCGTCAGTTTGAGCATCTCCACCAGGGCAGCATGACTGTTACTCAGTATAAGACTCGTTTCGTGGATTTTGCCCGTCATACTATTCTTTTGCTCCCCATAGAGAGAGAGAGAGAGAAAGAGAGAGAGAGAGAGAGAGAGAGAGAGTGAGGAGGTTTATTGAGGTTCTTGCTCAGCCTATCAGATTGTAGATGGCTAAGGACACCGGGAGCGAGATCTCTTTCCAGGATGCGACCAATATGGCCAAGCGAGTTGAGATGGTTCTTGGATTGGGAGGTCAAGGGTCAGACAAGAGACCTCACCATTCCGATGGGTTCAGCGGTGCCTCATCTGGAGGCGGGGGTACTTATGGTAGAGGCCATCCTTCCAGGCCATTTTATTCAGCACTTCAGGCATCCCATGGTGCCCCAGGTGGTTGTGGCCCTTATATGCCTTAATCTGACTATCCAGCTCCTAATAGTGCACCTCATCTTCATAGTTTTCAGGGTGGTTATTCAGGTCGACAAGGTCAGTTTGCCGGTCAGTAGTCCCAGCAGCCGAGGTCATGTTATACCTGTGGTGACCCGAGGCACATTGCTAGATATTTCCCTCGAGCGTCGAGTAATTCTCAATACTAGAGTTCTCGTGCCATGGTTCCGGCACCAGCAGCCGCATCGCCTACCCAGCCAGCTAGAGGTATGGGTCAGGTAGCCAGAGGTAGGGGCCAGATTGTTAGAGGTGGAGGTCAGGCCACTAGAGGTGGAGGCCCGCCTGTCAGAGGTCGTCCCAGAGACATGGTTTAGGGTGGTGGGGCCAAGCCCCGATGTTATGCCTTTCCTGCCAGACCCGAGGATGAGTGTTCCGATGCTATTATCACATGTACTGTTTCAGTTTGCAGTAGAGATCCTTCAGTTCTATTTGATCCGGGTTCTACTTACTCCTATGTTTCATCTTATTTTACTTCATATTTAGTTGTGCCCCGTGATTCCTTTAGTGCCCCTGTATATGTGTCCACGCCCGTGGGGGATGCTATTGTTGTAGATTGTGTGTATTGCTCATGTGGTCGTTATTGGAGGTCTCGAGACTAGTGTAGACCTCTTGATCTTTGATATGGTTGATATTGATGTCATATTGGGAATGGATTAGCTGTCACCGTATCACGCTTTCTTGGACTGTCATGCCAAGATAGTGACCTTAGACTTGCTGGGGTTACCTCAATTAGAGTGGAGAGGGACTCCTGGCCATTCTTCCAGCAAAGTTATTTCTTATATGAAGGCTCGTCGTATGGTCGAGAAGGGGTGTTTGGCCTACTTGGCTTATGTTCGTGATTCTAGTGCTGAGGTTCCTTCGATGGATTTTGTGCCTGTTGTTCGTGAGTTTCCTGAGGTTTTTCCTGTAGACCTACTGGGGATGCCACCCGACAGTGACATTGACTTCTGCATTGATTTGGCTCCAGGTACTCAACCCATTTCCATTCCTCTACACCGGATGGCCCCACCAGAGTTGAGAGAATTGAAGGAACAGTTGCAGGATTTGCTTGATAAATGCTTCATTAGACCTAGTGTCTCGCCCTGGGGTGTGCCGATTATGTTCGTGAAGAATAAGGATGGATCTATGAGGATGTGTATAGATTATCGGTATTTGAACAAAGTCACTATCAAGAACAAATATCTGTTACCGAGGATTAATGATTTGTTTGATCAGCTTCAGGGTGCCGAAGTGTTTTCAAAGATAGATTTGAGATCTGGCTACCATCAGTTGAGAATTAGGGAATCCGATGTCCCTAAGACAACTTTTCTGATGAGGTATGGGCACTATGAGTTTCTAGTGTTTTCCTTTGGGTTGACCAATGCCCCCACAACATTTATGGACTTGATGAACCGAGTGCTTAAGCCTTATCTAGATTCCTTCGTGATTATGTTTATTGATGATATTTTGATATATTCCTGCAGTCGGGAGGAGCATGAGCAACACCTCAGGATAATGCTCCAGGCTTTGAGGGACAATTAATTGTATGCTAAATTCTCAAAGTGCGAGTTTTGGTCAGATTCAGTCACCTTCTTTGTCTATGTGGTATCAGTAGAGGGTATTCAGGTAGATCCCAAGAAGATTGAGGTGGTCAAGAACTGTCCTAGACCCACTTCGGCCACGGAGATCAGGAGCCTCTTAGGTTTGGCGGGTTATTACCGTCGGCTTGTGGAGGGGTTTTCATGTATAGCAGCCCCGATGACCAGGTTGACCCAGAAGGGTGTCCCATTCAGATGGTCAGACGAGTGTGAGGCGAGCTTCTAGAAGCTCAAGACAACCTTGACTTCAGCACCGGTGTTGGTATTACCATCAGGTTCATGATCTTACATGGTATATTGTGATGCCTGCAATGTTGGGCTCGGGGCGGTATTGATGTAGGAGGGCAGTGTGATTGCATATGCGTCTCTCCAGTTGAAGTTTCATGAGAAGAATTACCCTGTCCATGACTTAGAATTGGCAGCCATTATTCACGCGCTGAAGATTTGAAGGCACTATCTTTATGGCGTGTCGTGTGAGGTTTTCACGGATAATCACAGCCTGCATTATCTGTTCAAGCAGAAGTATCTCAATTTTAGGCAGAGGAGATGGTTGGAGCTATTGAAAGACTATGATATCGCCATATTGTATCAGCCGGGAAAAGCCAATGTGGTGGCCGATGCATTGAGTAGGAAGGCAGTGTGTATGAGCAGCCTTGCGTTCATTCCAGTCAGTGAGAGACCACTAGCTTCAGATATTCAGACTTCGGCCAATCAGTTTGTGAGATTGGATATTTCATAGCCCATCCGTGTTCTAGCTTGTACAGTCGCTCGGTCTTCCTTGTTTGATCGTATCAGAGAACGACAGTATGATGAACCGCACTTGATGGTCCTTAGGGACACAGTTCGACACGGTGGTGCCAAGCAGGTTACCGTTAGAGATGATGGCGTTTTGAGGATGCAAGGTCGTGTGTGTGTGCCTAATATTGATGGTCTTCGTGTGTTGATCCTTGAGGAGGCTCACAGTTCTCGGTATTCTATCCACCTGGGCGCTGCCAAGATGTACCAGGACCTGCGGCAACATTATTGGCGGAGGAGGATGAAAAACAATATAGTTGCTTATGTAGCTCGGTGCCTGAATTGTAAGTAGGTGAAGTATGAGAACCGGAGGCCGGTGGTTTGCTTCAGCAGATAAAGATTCCTGAGTGGAAGTGGGGGTGTATCATTATGGACTTTATTGTGGATAGTGATCGGTTCCAACCCTACACCACTATATAGTAGCTAGGAGTGGTCGGTGAAATTTTACCCGATGAGGTCCGGATCGATTTCCACAGGGAGTTAATTTGGTTTGGAATTGGGTATCTAGCTAATCTAGATGTGGGTGTTGTTTCTAATTGCATTTCTAAACATTGTTGTGATTGACTATATTCTAATTTTATACTATTGAATGCTAAGAGTAATCTAAGTACAATATTTTTGTGAAATTTTTCAAGGATTAAAAGGCACTAGGGAAGTGACTTCCACCTAGGTGATTATCTAATGGGTATCAAGAATTTAGGACAAGATTGTTATGATTGGGGTCATGATATATCATCACACAAAAGTGCTCACTCTATACCACTCGGTAGTTTGAGTGACTTTGCCCGATTTGGCTTTCTCAAGCCCAAATGGATGCTAATGCAATGCAAGTGAAATTGGATAAAGTCGGGTATTACTATCTCTAGGTTTAACCCTTTAATTGGGGCTATCAAGCTCTTGAATTTACCCCAATTCCTTGTTAACCAATTAGTCCATCTTTCTCAAAAAGAACATAAGTCACAAAGGCATGAATCAGTGTTTGCAACCACTAATTCTACAATTAAAGAATGAATTCGGATAAATATCACTAACCCATAAACAATTAATCCCTAAAATTCAAAACCCATTAAATACCTACACTAGGGTTGGGTCACAACCCTAGCTATGGGGTCTAACTACTCATGATAATAGCCGAAAACAAAGGAGCCGTAATATTCAAATACAAGATGAAAATCTAAAAATTAAAGATAAATCTACTCTAAAATTACTCAAGAAGGTAAAGTTCAGCCGTACACGTGCTCCTTCAAACAAAACTTAACCTAAAAATGTCAAAAAGGTCTATTTATACACAGCTGAAATTCCAGAAAAAAATGCCCATGCGGAGAATTCGCGGACGCGCAAATCCGACCACGTTCGCGCTTGAGCTTTCGCGGCCGCGTAATAATGAGCGCAATCCGCGTTTCTTTAATACTGGGCTTCGATTGGGCTAAATTTCGCGGACCGCGTAATTTCACCTGCATCCGCGTGTGCTTCCATCGCGGCTGCATAATTTGGATGCGGACCGCGTTCTTCTACTAAGCATGACTTTCAGGGTCTCTAAACCTCAAGATGTGCTCTCAGCGAAATTCCCCTCGCATTCGCGTAAGATCAATTCGTGGTCGCATAATTTAGACGCTGGCCGCGATCTTCATTTGAGCCCAAACTGTGAAATCTCTGAAACTCGAACTCCGCTCTCAGCAAAAATAGCATTGTGGCCACGTCAGATATTCCAGCCGCTCTTTTCTATCGCGGTCAGCGGTTAATCTTGTGCCCACATCAGTCTCTCTGAACCTTTCTTTCGTGGGCCACATATTTGTGGCCGCCTAAGCAGTGGTCCTTATGCGGCCGCGTATTATCAAGCATCAATTGGGACTAACAATTACCCTCAACACAAATGCATTATCAACAATATCATGATATGACCTTTTGAGTTCCATAGTTCTAGTATGACGCAAGAACATCAAGAGTTGAATCAATTCATCAAGGAAACTATCACATAGGTCATTGTGGATCCCAAACTCCTCCTTTACTCTCAATGAGCTAATCTCACCTCTCAAGCTACTGGATTGTTAAAGAGAATAGAGTCGAGGGCCCACAACAACCCTAGCTAAGATTGAAGATCACAGATGGCTCACAAAAACCACTTGATGATAATTTTAGTCTACTCAAGATTCTAAAGGTCACAACTGGAGCTCATCTCGTCAACCAACTTGTCTCTAACCATGAGGTCGAAGGTAAATGTGTTAGTGCCAAGTGAAGCCTACTTGAGACACTTCTATTCATTACTACTATATATCAAAACACAAGGAAAAACAAACTCAATCCCTTAAGAAGGCTGTCACGCCATCCATCGTTGGGAAGATCCACCCGGTTCACACAATATCCGCCTTTGGAAAGAACCGTGGCATTAAGAAAACCAAAGGCTTATTGACAACGCAAAAGTATAAAAAGAAGCTACAAACTCAAAAAGAAGCTACTAAAGGAAATAAGAAGCTAAGCTATTAAGAAAAATTACTAAAAAAGTTATAGAGTAAAATAAGTAAAATGAATATGTACAATAGTGGAGTGAAACGAATATACATACAATGGGGATGAACATATACATGGAATGATAAAGTTATATACATACCAAAAGTGAAAAATAACGAAAAATAGTATCAGAATTATTACAAGCCAATCATCAATCAAAATAAGACCCCTCCCCCCCGAATAGATATTAGCATTGTCGTCAATTCTAAAAGAAAAAATAAATTTAGGGGAGGGATAGAGAGTAAAGAAAACTCCCTATAAGGTCTTTGTCAGCATGGGATCATGTGTATTGGTGGGGTCCTATGGCTGTGTAGACTCATCACCACCCTTAGGATCCTCCAACTGAATCTCCATGTCATGCGTTTGGGGTACCACAAATCTTCTCACGGACTCTCTGTCAGTCTCCTGCTCTGATGGTTGTGTTGTCTGTGCTGCAGGGGCAGTCTCCTCCATAAAGAGATCTAGAGGAATATCACCGGCGGAAGTAAGCTTCTCCACCTCCTTCTTCAAATGCTCTTGATTCTTCTTCACCTTCTTGACCTGTTTACCCAGCTCCTTGATCACCATATCATGAGTACCTAAAGCTTCTAGAATTTTCTTCTGGTTGTCAAGGATCTGCTTTAATGAATCCTCTACTGACGGAGGCACCTGAAGCTGTGCCAGAGCAACCTGTGCTGCGAGTGCACTAGATAGGGCAGATAACTTTGATGTAGCTACCTGCATCCAGTTTATGATGCCGGATAAGGTTTGGTTGACCCTCAGTGCAGTCTGAGGGTAAGCTGAGGAAGAAGGCACAAAGAGTGGTACAAATACTGATGGCCTCGAGGATGGAGGTGGCATAGCAGCACACGAACCTTCGGCTGTGGAAGGCTCGGACCCAGAGGCCACTACCCCTGGAACGTTAGACTGGCCAGCGGAGGTAGTGGCTTTGCCTTTGGACTTGGGGTTGTCTGGTCCCTGAAGGCTATACCAAGAGAAGACCCATTTTGGCTTGACCTTGTGTCAAAATCCCTCCCTTCTACATCTTGGTTTTCTAAATACATGGTGAGGAAGTGTGGGTAGGGGTATGATCTTTCGTCCTTCTCGATAGCTTTGGTAATAGTTATGGCCAAAATGTTCCCCACATTTATCGGGTACCCTGCCATGATAGAAGCCACAATAATTGCCCGAGAGACTGGGATATCACTGTCATGCTGAGATGGGTTTATCCGGCTGCACACGAAGGTGGACCACCCTTTCACTTGAAAGCTCAGAGTGTTCCTATGAATTAGAACCCCAAGTGTAAGCCAAGTCGGCGTTGTCCTAGTGATGGCTATCACCTGTGCAAGTCATGGACGGGCTAACTCATCCAATGCTACCTTCTCCAAGTAGAGGGATTTGTCCACATCATCGAACCTAATTCTTTATTTTTGACTTCTTACTTTTTATCTTTTTATCTTTTCATCTTTTTCCTTGCCTCTCCTTCTCATCAATTCGTTTTGTTCTTTGAACCGTTTATCACTTTAAGTTCCTTGTATCTCCCCCAAACTTATGATTTTGCGTATTGTTCAACATGAATGCTAAGGAAAGATTGGGTGCCAAGATATGGTCATTGTAAAACGGATAAAGGCTTGTAATGTGGTTATTGAATGAAAAAGGCTTAGGCTCAAAGGGGTTGACTAGGGATATCATATTGGTAGGCTATGGAAGTTTTCAAAGTTCAAAATGAGACCAAGGAGAGCCTGTAATCACTTCTCAAGTCGAGCTACACTTAGCATTTCGCCTAGAAAAACATTCAGGGCAAGTTCTAGACATGTTGGCACGAGACTTGGACTTGAAATTCAATACCTCCTCAAGATACTGGATTGTTAAAGAGAACAGAGTCGAGGGCCCACAAAAACCCTAGCTAAGATTGAAGATCATAGATGGCTCACAGAAACCACTTGATGATAGCTTTAGTCAACTCAAGAGTCTAAAGGTCACAACTAGAGCTCATCTCGTCAACCAACTTGTCTCTAACCATGAGGTCGAAGGTAAATGTGTTAGTTCCAAGTGAAACCTACTTGAGACACTTTTATTCATTCCTTCTATATATCAAAACAAAAAGAAAAACAGACCCAATCCCTTAAGAAGGTTTTAGTGCCATCCATCGTTGGGAAGAGCCACCCGGTTCACACAACATCCACCTTTGGAAAGAACCGTGGCATTAAGAAAACCAAAGGCTTATTGATCACGCAAAAGTATAAAAAGAAGCTAAAAAATCAAAAAGAAGTTACTAAAGGAAATAATAAGCTAAGCTATTAAGGAAAATTACTAAAGAAGTTATAGAGTAAAATACAGAAAGTAAAATAAATATGTACAATAGTGGAGTGAAACGAATATACACACAATGTGGATGAATATATACATGGAATGATAAAGTTATATACATACCAAAAGTTTAAAATAACAAAAAATAGTATCATAATTATTACAAGCCAATCATCAATCAAAATAAGACTACCCCCGGAATAGAAATTAGCATTTTCCAGAATTCTGAAAGCAAAAATAAAGTTAGGGGAGGGATAAAGAGTAAAGAAAACACCCTATGAGGTCTCTGTCAGCATGGGATCATGTGTACTGGTGGTGTCCTCTGGCTGTGTAGACTCATCACCACCCTCAGGATCCTCCAACTAAATATCCAAGTAATCCGTCTGGGGTACCATAAATCTTCTCACCGGCTCTCTGTTAGCCTCCTGCTCTGATGGCTGGGCTGTCTGTGATGCAAGGGCAGTCTCCTCCATAAGGAGATCTAGAGAAATATCACCAGCGGAAGTAAGCTTCTCCACCTCCTTCTTCAAATGCTCTTGACTTTTCTTCACCTTCTTGACCTGTTTACCCATCTCCTTGATCACCTTCTCATGAGTACCTAAAGCTTCTAGAATTTTCTTCTGATTTTCAAGTATCTGCTTCAATGAATCCTCTACTGACGGAGGCATATGAAGTTGTGCTGGAGCAACATGTGCTGCGAGTGCACTGGATAGACCTGCATCCAGTTGTTGATGCTGGATAAGGTTTGGTTGACCCGCAGTGCAGTCTGAGGGTAAGCTGAGGAAGAAGCCACAGAGAGTCGGACAATACTGATAGCCCCAAGGACGGAGGTGGCATAGCAGCAGACAAACATTTGACTATGGAAGACTCGGACCCAGAGGCCACTACCCTTGGCTCGTCAGACTGGCCAGTGGAGGTAGTGGCTTTACCTTTGGACGTGGGGTTGTCTTGTCCCTGAAGACTATACCAAGATAAGGCCCACCTTGAACTTTATGTCAAAATACCTCCCTTCTACATCTTGGTTTTCTAAATACACGGTGAGGAAGTGTGGGTAGGGGTATGATCTTTCGTCCTTCTCGATAGCTTTGGTAATACTTCTGGCCATAATGTTCCCCACATTTATCGGGTACCCCACCATGATAGAAGCCACAATAATTGCCCGGGAGACTGGGATATGATCGGTTCCAACCCTACACCACTATAAAGTGTCGAGGAGTGGTCGATGTAGTTTTACCCGAAAGGACGGGATCGATTTCCACAGGGAGTTAATATTGATTGGGAGTTGGGTTTCTACCTAATCTAGCCGTGCGTGTTGTTTCTAATTGCACTTCTAACCATGGTTATATTTTGTTTTTATTCTAATTTTAATGCTATTGATTGTTGATGGGTAATCTAACTACAATATTTTTTTGAGAGTTTTTCAAGTGATAAAAAGCACTAGGGAAATGACTTTCGCTTAGGCGAGTATCTAATGGGGTCGAGAGTTTAGGACTAGCTTGTTATGATTGGGGTAGTGATATAACCTTCACACATAAATACTCACTCTATACCTCACGGTAGTTTGAGTGACTTTGCCCGATTTGGCTTTCTCAATCCCAAATGGGTGTTCAAGCAATGCAAGTGATATTGGCTCAAGTCGGGTATTACTATCTCTAGGTTTAACCTGTTAATTGGGGCTATCAATCTCTTGAATTCACCCCAATTCCTTGCTAGCCTACTTTACCTAGACTTGTGCCCTCTTTCTCAAGAAGAGCCTAAGTCAAAAAGGCATGAATCAGTGTTTGCAACCACCAATTCTACAATTAAAGCATGAAATAAGCTAGATATCACTAACCCATAAACAATTAAGCCCTGAAATTAAAGAACCATTAAATACCCACACTAGGGTTGGGTCACAACCCTAGCTATGGGGTCTAGCTGCTCATAATAATGGTAGAAATCAAGGATGGACATGTAATATAAGCCATAAAAGTCAATTACAAAAAGAAAATCTAAAGATGTAAGCTAAATCTACTCTAAAATTACTCAAACTGGTAAAATACGGCTCTTCAGGAGCTCCCTAATACAAAACTTAACCTAAAATTGTGAAAAAGACCTATTTATACACATCTAAAATTACTGGACAAAAATACCCCGACAGAGGTTCTACTGACCGCGTAAAAATGGGTGCCTCAGTGTTTGGACTTTCGCGGCCGCGCAAAAATGAGCGCGGACCGCGGTTCTTCAAATTTGGACTTGGACTGGGCTAGGTTTCTTGGATAGCATAAAGTCTACCGCGTCCGCGTGATCTTCATTTGCGGCCGCATATTTTATTCACGGACCACGTTGCTCAGTTGGGCCTTACTTGCAAAATCTCTGATCCTCCTATCTCGCTCCCAGCGGAATTTCAACCGCTTCCGCGTCAGGTACCTTCGCGGCCGCGTTATTTAGATGCGGCCCGCATTTTTTGTTTGAACCAAGATTGCAAGGTCTCTGAACCTCGCTCCTCATTGTTAGCAGAATTTCACTCGCAGCCGCGCCACTAGTTTTGCGGCCGCACTTTTGTAGCGCGGTCAGTGGTCTACTTTGAGCCCAAATCAATCTCTCTAAACTTCAGTCTCGTGGGCCGCGTATTTGTGGGTGCCTCAGCGGAGGTGCTTACGCGGCCGCGTCATCATCATTGTCCGCGCTCTAGTTCCATTCTTTGTTCTTGTGCAAGTTTGACTCCTTTATGAGTGTATTTTGGCTTCTTTGCCTCATTTTGACCATGACCTGCAAGTAAGCACCTTAAGTTAGTTTTAGGGAATACCTTAACGCATTTTTGACCCAAAACCTAAGAAAAGGAGAGCAAATAGTAGGCTAAAATCCCTAGTTATCAGCTCCCCCAAACTTAAGTTGGTTCTTGTCCTCAAGAAAACAAGGTAATTCCCACCTCCACAAGAAAAAAAAAGTAAAATTTCAGCTGTCCTAAGGTAACTTCATTTTCTTCTTCCATGGGGGAACTAGAGAGACACACCGTCACTCTTTTCTTCTATATGACACTCATTTTTCTCCTTTTCTCATCATTCCAAGCCTTTCAACATTGTTTTCTTGAATCCTTTCAACCTTTTCTTTTCTTTTTACATGTTTTTTTTTGGCTTTTCATCCTTTTCTTTGCCTTTCCTTTTCATCAATTCTTTTTTTTTTGAAAATTTAATCACTTTGAATTTCCTTGTCTCTCCCCCAAACTTATGTTTATGACTATTGTTCATCATGAATTCTAAGGAAAGATTGGGTTCCAAGAGAGGATCATTATAGAACGGATGAAGGCTTGTAATTCGGTTATTGAATGAAAAAGGCTTAGGCTCAAAGGGGCCGACAAAGCATATTATACTGGTAGACTATGGAATTTTTCAAATTCAAATGGGACCAATGAGAGCCTACAATCACTTCTCAAGCCGAGCTACACTTAGAAATTCGCCTAGAAAAATATTCGGGGCAAGTTCTAGACTTGTTGGCACGGGACTTGGACTTGCAATTCAAAACCTCACCACTCAAGCTGACGGATTGTTAAAGAGAATAGAGTCAAGGGCCTACAACAAACCTAGCTAATGATTAGAACTCCCATATGGCCACAGAAATCACTTGATGATAGTTTTAATCAACTCAAGATTTTAAAGGTCACTCTAACCATGAGGTCGAAGGTAAATGTGCTGGTTTTACGTGAAGCTTACTTGAGTAACTTTTATTCATTACTACTATATATCAAAACAAAAAGAAAAAATAGACTCAATCCCTTAAGAAGGTTGTCACGCCATCCATTGTTGGGAAGAGCCAGTCGGTTCACACAAATTCTACCTTTGGAAAGAACTGTGGCATTAAGAAAACCAAAGGCTTATTGATCACGAATTGTTTTTTAAAAATAAGCTACAAATTCAAAAAGAAGCTAAGCTATTAAGGAAAATTACAAAATAAGTCATAAAGTAAAAATATGGAAAGTAAAATAAATATGTACAATAGGGCATTGAAATGAATATACACAAAATGGGGATGAATATATACATGGAAAGGTAATTTTATATACATACCAAAAGTAAAAAGTACGAAAATGAAAGTATGATAAGTAGAAAATAAAAATAAGTAGTATCAATGTTATTACAGACCAATCATCCAAATCATCATATAAAAATAAGGACACCCCCNAGGGGAAGGATAAAGAGTAAAGAAAACTCCTTATGAGGCCTCTGTCAGCATGAGGTCACTGGTAGGGTCCTGTAGCTGGCTAGACTCGTCACCTCCCTCGGGGTCCTCCAGCTGAATCTCCAAGTCATCAGTCTGAGGAATCACCCCTCTCATCACCGGCTCTCTATCAGGCTCCTGCTATGGTACCTGTGTTGTCTGTGCTGCAGGGGCAGTCTCTCCCATAAGGAGATCTAGAGGAATGTCGCCGGCAGAAGTGAGATTCGCCACCTCCTTCTTCAACTCTTCTTGACCCTTCTTCACTTTTCTCACCTGTTTGCCTAGCTCTTTGATTACTTTTTCATGCTTACCAAGAGACTCCATAATCTTCTTCAGGTTGTCAAGAATACTCTTCAATGATTCCTCCACTTATGGAGTCATCTGGAGCTGTGCTGGAATTGCTTGAGCTACAACACTAGACAAGGCAGATAACTTTGATGTAGCTACCTGCATCCAACTGTTGATGTTGTCCAAAGTCTGATTTACCCTCAGTGCAGTCTGAGGGTAAGCTGATGAAGAAGGCGCAGGTGGAGGAATCGAAGTAGATGGCCCGAAGGGTGGATGTGGCATGGCAACAGATGACCCCTTAGCAGTGGAAGGCTCGACCCCAGTGGCCACTACCCCTGGCTCTTCAAACTGGCCAGTGGAGGTGGTGGATTTTGCCTTTGACTTGGGGTTGTCCGGACCCTGAAGGCCGTACCAGGAGAAGGGCCTTTTTGGCTTCACTTTCGTCTCAAAATATCTCCCTTCTATATCCTGGTCTTCTAAGTACATGGTAAGGAAGTTTGGGTAAGGGTATGATATCTCATCCTTCCCGATAGATCTGGTAAAGACCCTGGACATAATGTTACCCACTTTTATTGGGAACCCCGCCATGATAGAAGCCACAACAATTGCCTTTGAGACCGGGATATCACTGTCATGTTGAGAGGGGTCTATCCGGCTGCACACGAAGGTGGACCACCCTTTTGCTTCAAAGTTCAGGGTGTTCCTTAAAATTAGAAGTGCAGGTGTAAGCCAAGCTGGAGTAGTCCCAGGAAGGGCTATCACTGATGCAAGCCATGGACGGGCTAACTCATCCAATGCCACCTTCTCCACATAGTGGGATTCATCCACATCATCGAACCCAACATACTCATTCAGTGTCTTGCCATCAAATTTAATCTTCCAATTCTGTAATTCGGTCAAATAAGTGCCCTTTTTTATGTGAGCGACATTAGCATAAAATTCCTTGACCAAGTACTCGTTGGCCTCCGGTAGCTTGCTGATGAAGAACTTCCTCCCCATCCTTTCATCAAATTGCCTCTTGACATTGGGATTGTGGGGTAGAAGATCTCGCTCTATGAATTGCCTCTCAAGTGTGAGTGACCTTTGAGGCCACCATTCCCGGAACTTGTGGCAGGCTTTCTCACTGACGAATCTGTTTTGAATTCCTTGCTTCAGGCATATTTGTCGTGCAATTATTTCATCTTCTCCTTGTACAATGATGAGATTGAATAGGAATGAAACTGAAATTCACCTAGCTCATTGAGGTGTACCACACGGAGATTTGCTGCAACATCCCACTCAAGATTTAACCTCTTCAAGGCCCACATGGATTTATGTTCTAGCTCAACCGGAAAATGACACGCTTTTCCAAACACCAACCGGTATGGAGACATACCGATTGGATTCTTAAATGCAGCCATATAAGCCCACAATGTATCATCGAGATTCCTTGACCAATCCGTTCTATTTGCATTCACAGTTTTTGCCAATATGCTTTTGATTTCCCTGTTTGAGACCTCCACTTGTCCACTAGCTTGGGGGGGATAAGGAGTTGATACCTTGTGATTGACACCATACTTTGCAAGCAAAGTGTCAAATGCCCTATTGCAGAAATGAGACCCCCTATCATTGATAATTGCACGAGGAATACCAAACCGTGTGAAGATATTTTTCTTGAGAAACGCCACCACACTCCGGGCTTCGTTGTTGGGCTAAGCCACGACTTCAACCCACTTGGAAACATAATCCACCGCCACTAGAATGTAAGTGTTGCCACACAAACTCACAAAAGGCCCCTTGAAGTCTATGCCCCACACATAAAAAATGTCAACTTCAAGAATAGTAGTGAGAGGCATTTCATCCTTCTTTAATATTCCCCCAGCTCTCTAGCATTCATCACACCTCTTGACAAGGTCACTTGCATCTTTATATAGGGTTGGACAATAGAATCCATAACTAAGAACCTTGGAAGCAGTTCTCACCCCACCGTGATGACCACCGTAGAGCGAGGAATGACAAGCATCAAGTATACTCATTTGCTACACCTCTGGAACACATCTATGAATCACCCCATCATTGCAAATCTTGAACAAATAGTGTTCATCCCAATAATAATCCAAACTGTCCCGCTTGAGTTTTTTCCTTTGGTTAGAAGAGAGCTCACACAGGACAATGCTGGCAACAAGGAAATTAGCAACATCCGCGAACCAAGGCATACCATGCAAAGAAATCGAGATGAGTTGCTCATCCGAGAATGCATCATTAATTTCAAGACCATATTTGGGCCTCCATTCCTCTTCTATGCGGGAAAAATGACCCGCTACCTGATTTTCACTTCCTTTTCTATCAATGATCTCGAGGTCAAACTCTTGAAGAAACAAAACCCATCTCATCAACCTAGCTTTCGAGCCTTTTTGGTCATCAAGTACCGGAGTGCCGCGTGATCAGTGTGAACAATCACTTTGGCACCCATGAGATAAGGCCTAAATTTCTCCATGGCGAACACAATTGCTAACAAATCTTTCTCCGTGACTGTATGATTGACCTGTACATCATTCATTGTTTTGCTTGCATAGTACACCAAATGAAATATCTTGTTCACCCATTGTCCCCAAAATCGCTCCTACCGCAACGTCACTTGCATCACACATGATATCAAAGGGAGAGCTCCAATTGGGTGCGGTAATGATTGGAGTGGTTGTCAATTTATACTTCAAGAGCTCAAAAGCTTTCATGCACTCTTAATTGAAAACAGACTTTGCATCTTTTTCTAGTAGCTTGCACAAGGGATTCACCACTTTGGAAAAGTCTTTGATGAACCTTCGGCAGAACCCCGCATGCCCAAGAAAGATCCTAAATCCCTTCACCTTGTCCACTTCGATTCCATTCTTTGAGATCTTATGGCCAAGGACAATGCCCTCCTCGACCATAAAGTGGCATTTTTTCCAATTAAGCACAGGATTCGTCTCTTCACATCGGGCTAGAACCTTATCAAGATTTTCCAAGCATTATTCAAATGAGTCTCCAACAACACTAAAATCATCTATAAAGACTTCGAGGAAGTCCTCCACCATGTATGTAAATATAGCCCTCATGCACCGCTGAAAGGTAGTGGGTGCATTACACAATCCAAACGACATTCGTGAGAATACAAATGTTCCATACGGGCATGTGAAGGTAGTTTTCTCTCGGTCTTCCGGGGCTATGAGAATCTGGTTGTACGCTGAATACCATCCAAAAAACAATAGTGGGCATGCCCAGCAAGTCTGTTTAACATTTGATCAAGAAAGGGCAATGGAAAATGATCCTTGCGGGTCACTTTGTTCAACTTTTGGTAGT
The DNA here is from genome assembly GCA_005239525.1 of Nicotiana knightiana. NCBI lineage: Eukaryota > Viridiplantae > Streptophyta > Magnoliopsida > Solanales > Solanaceae > Nicotiana > Nicotiana knightiana. The sequence goes on from ML439386.1 coordinate 115,646, forward strand.
GCATGCATACCCTTCATCCGGTCATGGTCATGGTAGGGACCAACTCATTTTTCTCATTTGTCACAACGAATACCCCCCTTTATCGGCACACACTGCATCGGTGAAGTCCATGCATTATCCGAAATAGGATATACCACCCATGCATCAAGCCATTTGATAATTTCCTTTTTGGCGACCTCTTGCATAGCCTCGTTAAACCTCCGTTGATGGTCCACAGAAGGTTTTTCATCATCCTCAAGTATAATTTTATGCATACAAAAGGTGGTATTTATGCCTGAATATCAGCTAAGGTCCATCCAATTGCCTTTTTTCATATTTGAAGCACCTTAAGAGTGGAGTTTACTTGAACTTTGGTTAAGCAAGAAAAAAGAATAATAGGTAATGTAGAAGATGGGCCTAAGAATTCATACCTGAGGTGAGAGGGTAGAGGCTTCAACTCCAATATTGGTGGCTCCTCGATCGAGGGCTTTGTCGGTGGAGTGTTCCGATTTTCCAAGTCCAAGGAGAGTTTACGGGGTCCATATGAGTAGGATCCCATTCCTTGCAAGTCATTTTCACATTCAACCAAGCCATCCCTTTCATCATCCTCATGGTTCAACAAAACAACTTCCATGGGGTCTTCCACATTGATCATTGCACTTGTTTCATCAACGATCACTTCCGTCACGAGGTCCATAAAAGAGAAAAATTCATTACTATTCGGCTGCCTCATCGAATTGTACACGGGGAATACAACCTTTTCATCACCCACCCGGAAGGTGAACTCCCCTGCTTCCACATCAACTAAATCCTTCCCTGTTGCTAGGAAAGGCCTTCCCAATATTATAGGCACCTCATAATCGACTTCGTAGTCGAGAATCACAAAATCATCAGGCAAAATAATCTTGTCGACCCAGACAAGAACATCATCATCAATAATACCAAGCGGCATTTTCATTGTTCTATCCGCCATTTGCAATCTCATTGATGTAGCTCTAGGTTGACCAATACCCAAAGTCTTGAATATGGAGTATGGCATCAAATTTATACTTGCTCCCAAATCACACAAGGCCTTTGCAAAATCCGCACTCCCATTGGTACAAGGAATGGTAAATGCGCCGGGATCTTCAAGCTTCGGAGCCATCGAGTGTACAATTGCACTAACTTGATGAGTCATTTTGATGGTCTCGCAATCCATAGATCTCTTTTTAGTCACCAAGTCTTTCATAAATTTGGCGTATCCCGACATTTGCTCAAGAGCTTCCACCAAGGGCACATTGATTGCCAAGCTTTTCATCATCTCAATGAACTTCTTGAATTGATTTTCATTCTTTTTCTTTGCAAGTATATGAGGATAAGGCGGAGGAGGCCTTGTCAAAGGAGCCTTGTCTTTTGGCACTACCGTTTTTGGCATGTCTATCACGTGTTCCCTAGACCAGTTCACGTCATTTTGAGTCTCCTTCTCGTTGTCATGAATATCAATCCTTACTTCATCATTCAAATTCTCTTCACTCACTTGCTCATCAACTATTGGAACATCATCATTTTTCACTTCATAATCATTACTCACAACTTTCTTTTGCTTGGAGGTACTTGCTTCACCACCTCTACCGCTCCTTGTGGTCACCGCCATTGCATGGTCTTTATTGTTCCCGCCCTTCGGGTTTATTATCGTGTCACTTGGTAGCGACCCCTTAGGGAGAGTGTTCAATGCTTGAGAGACCCATTTGAACTTCAAGATTGCGGAGGGTAGTAGTGTGGGGAGATAATTTGAGCATTGGAATCGGCAGTCCTTTTCATCATCTGTTTGAACATATTCTTGGTCCGCCCCATTTCATTATTTGAAGAAATCGACCCTTGAGATTGATATGGAGGTGGATTGTTGGGTTGTTGATATATCGGGGGACTTTGAAAGTCCGACCCCTGATTTCCATTTCCTCCCTAATTGTTGTTGTTATTTCCATTCCAATTGTTGTTGCCACCCCAATTCTGGTTGTTGTTGTTGTTATTGTTCTAGTTTCCTTTCCCTTGATTGTTCCAATTTTGATTATTCCCTTGCGATCTCCGTTGTTGGTTTGGAGCATTGCTCCGTTGACCTTGATAGTTGTTGGCATACAAAACTTCCTCGCTTTGGTCACTAAAAGAATTATCTTGGTTGTAGACACTTCCACTTTGTTTATATTGATCTTCATTGCTTTGTACTTGCTGACCACGCTGTCTCCTCTTGTTTACCAAAAGATTGACCCCTTCCATTTCATTTACTTGCTTTGGTCCTTGAATTTGCTGAAGTTGTGCTTTGGCGCTGGTTCATGGTTGTTATCAACTCAGCTTTGGCTTGACCATGGTCTTGAAGTTCCTTGTGAATATGGATCATGGTCGAGTCACCTTGAGGAACATTTTCCAGACTTTTCCAAGCTGAGGAAGTGTCAGCCATCTCATCAAGTATATCACAAGCCTCGACATATGTCAGCTTCATAAAATTACCCCGCTATCTGGTTCACAACACATTGATTGGTCGTGTTTATACCCCGATAGAATGTCTGTTGGATCATTGCTTCCGTCATGTCATTATTTGGGCATTCTTTGACCATAGTTCTATATCTCTCCCAGATTTCATGAAGGGGCTCATTAGGTTCCTGTTTGAAGGCTAAGATCTCATCCCTTAATGTCGCCATATGTCCCGGTGAGAAAAACATGGCTATAAACTTGTCAGCCAACTCATCCCACGTAGTGATGGAATGGTTGGGGAGCCTTTCAAGCCAGTCCAAAGCTTTCCCTCTAAGTGAAAAGGGAACAATCTCAGTCTCAATGCATCATCTGACACGTTTGTCTGTTTGCTTCCCCAACAGGTATCTACAAAACCCTTTAGATGTTTATATGCATTCTGATGGGGAGCGCCAGCGAAGAACCCTCTTTGCTCCAATAAGGTCAACATTACATTTGTAATCTGGAAATTGCCCGCCCAGATCCGGGGTGAGACAATAGCACTGGAGTAACCTTCATTGGGAAGCACCCGATGTGCTACCCTTGGAGGAGGTGGGTAGGGTCTGGAATGTTGTCATTTTCCTGGCGGCCAATTCTTTGAGCTTGAGGTACTAAATGCACCTCATCATCACCATTATCATCTACCTCCTCCCCTAGGAGAACATTGCCGGTAGGATCAACTATTTTGTACCTAAAGCGATTAACACACAAAAAATAGTTAAATAGAAGGAAAGAAAAAGAAGACACACAATTAGTCAGATAGATAGCCAAAACCATTTAGATCCCCGGCAACCTCACCAAAAAGTGATCGGTTCCAACCCTACACCACTATAAAGCAGCGAGGAGTGGTTGATGCATTTTTACCCGAAAGAACGGGATCGATTTCCACAGGGAGTTAATATTGATTGGGAGTTGGGTTTCACCTAATCTAGCTGTGCGTGTTGTTTCTAATTGCACTTCTAACCATGGTTGAGTTTTTTTTTCTATTCTAATTTTAATGCTATTGATTGTTGAAGGTAAATCTAACCACAATATTTTTGTGAGAGTTTTTCAAGTGATAAAAGGCACTAGGGAAATGACTCATGCCTAGGCGAGTATCTAAAGGGGTCGAGAGTCTAGGACTAGCTTGTTATGATTGGGGTCGTGATATAACCTTCACACATAAATACTCACTCTATACCTCTCGGTAGTTTGAATGACTTCGCCTAATTTGGCTTTCTCAAGCCCTAATGGCTGTTCAAGAAATGCAAGTGAAATTGGCTCAAGTCGGGTATTACTTTCTCTAGGTTTAATCCTTTAATTGGTGATATCAATCTCTTGAATTCACCCCAATTCTTTGCTAGCCTACTTTACCTAGACTTGGGCCCACTTTGTCAAGAATATCCTAAGTCAAAAAGGCATGAATCAGTGTTTGCAACCACCAATTCTACAATTAAAGCATGAAATAAGCTAGATATCACTAACCCATAAACAATTAAGCCCTAAAATTAAAGACCCATTAAATATCCACACTAGGGTTAGGTCAAAACCCTAGCTATGGGGTCTAGCTACTCATAATAATGGTAGAAATCAAAGATGGAGATGTAATATAAGTCCATGAAAGTCAATTACAAGAAGAAAATCTAAAGATGTAAGCTAAATCTACAATAAAATTACTCAAAGTGGTAAAATACGGCTGTTCATGAGTTCCCTAACACAAATATTAACCTAAAAATGTGACAACTGAAATTACTATACAAAAATGCCCCTACGAAGTTTCCGCTGACCGCGTAAAATGGTTGCCTCACCGTTTGGACTTTCGCGGACATGCAAAAACGAGTGCGAACCGCGTTTCTTCAAATTTTGACTTGGACTGGGCTAGGTTTCCCGGGCAGTGTAAAGTCTACCGCGTCTGTGTGATCTTCATTCGCGGCCGCGTATTTTGTTCGCGGACCACGTTCCTTAGTTGGGCCTTGCTTTCAAACTCTCTTATCCTCCTATCTCGCTCCCAGCGGAATTTCAACCGCTTTCGTGTCAGGTACTTTTGCAACCGCATAATTTAGACGCGGGCCGTATTCTTTGTTTGAACCAAGATTGCAAGATCTTTGAACCTCGCTCCTCACTGTGTGTTAGCGAAATTTCACTCGCAGCCGTGCCACTGGTTTCACAGCCACGCTTTTGTAGCACAGTCAGTGGTCTACTTTGAGCCCAAATCAATCTCTCTAAACTTCACTATCGTGGGCCGCATATTTGTGGTCGCCTCAGCATGGGTGCTTACGCGGCCGCGTAGTATCATCGTTGTCCGCGCTCCAGTTCCATTCTTTGTGCTTGTGCAAGTTTGACTCCTTGATGAGTGTATTTTTGTTTCTTTGCCTCATTTTAACCAAGACTTGCAAGTAAGCACCTTAAGTTAGTTTTCGGGAATACCTTAACGTATTTTTGACCCAAAACCTAAGTAAAAGAGAGCAAATAGTAGGCTAAAATCCCTAGTTATCAGGATATCACTGTCATGCTGAGATGGATCTATCCGACTGCACACGAAGGTGGACCACCCTTTCGCTTCAAATCTCAGAGTGTTCCTATGAATTAGAACCCCAGGTGTAAGCCAAGAAGGTGTTGTCCCGGGGATGGCTATCACCTGTGCAAGCCATGGACGGGCTAACTCATCCAATGCTACCTTCTCCAAGTAGTGGGATTCGTCCATATCATCGAACCCGACATATTCATTCAGTGACTTGCCATCAAATTTGATCTACCGGTTTCGTACCTTGGTCAAATATGTGCCCTTTTTAATGTGGGTGACATTAGCATAGAATTCCTTGACCAAGTACTCATTGGCCTCTGGTAGCTTGCTAGTGAAGAACTTCTACCCCATTCTTTCATTGAATTGCCTCTTAACATTAGGATTGTGGGGGTAGAAGATCTCTCTCAATGAAATCCCTCTCGAGCGTGAGCGACCTTTGAGGCCACCATTCCCGGAACTTGTGGTAGGCTTTCTCACTGACGAATCTATCTTGCCATACTGCTGGCTTTCTGATCTAGCCAAACCTCCAACCCGGGTATCACCACCTTTCCCGTCATCAGGAAAATCCTCTTCCTCATCAATATTGATTGGAGCCGTTTTTGAGAATGGAGTTGCAGCAGGTGGGGCAAGTGGTGCCGAAGTCTCACTACCTCCTTCTGAGCCATCAGACGACTCAAACCAGAAGGAAGATTCATTTTACGAGGTGGTAAGGTTGTGATTGGGCTTCTTGTTGAGGGTGTGCAACTTCCCCTTCAGAAATCTCCTGGGATGGGAGGTATTCGCTAGTATCAGATGAGTCGGGAGTGTGTGGTCTAAGAGTTTGCTTCTTGCCAATGACCCTTTGAGGGGCTAAGTATGCAGTGTGTTTCCCTGTGCCCGGCCTCGGGAGGATTCTCCCCTCCCTTGTGGTTTTTCAGAAGCACCGTGAGATCGTACTGTTGTCTGCATAAACAATCAGTTAAAGCTCATTAGTATTGTTGTTCAATGAATCATCAAAGGAAAGCAGATGAAATTATCACAATGTTTCTAAAAATAGGAGTCCGCTGTCAGCGGAAAAAGGAGCACGGCTGCGGAATGTCCATCGCGGTCTGCGTAAAAAGGAATGCGGCCGTGAAAGAGTGGGGTTCACATTGCCCACTCTCTGAACATAGATATCTGCTGACCGCGTAAAAATGGGCGCGGCCACAAAACACTAATCGCTGACCGCATGAATTAAGTCTCAATTGAGCATCATTTTTTATTTTTTGCATTTATTAACCCTAACTAAAAAAGAAAAAGTAGAACTAACAGAAAAGAAAAGAAAGAACTAAAATTAACACAAGAATTCGAGCATACAAGTTGTGAGATTTGTACTAGAAAACTACCTCTTGATTAGTAGAAGGAGATTGAAATTCAAAGAGGAGATGATGAACCGTTTTCTATTGTCGTGAAGGTAAGGAGTTCGAAAAGTGTAAGAGGTCTTAGGACCTTCTATTTATACCAGACCAAGGAGGTCCTACTGACTTACCTGGGTGCGGTTCGCGGTATTCCACCGTGGTCTGCGCTTTTACCTTTTTGAATTTCTACTACTGGAACAAGTTCGCTGAGAGCGAAATAAAGGGGGCGGCCGCGGAAGATCATCACGGACGCGAAAACAACTTTAGAGAGTTGCTATTCTGGGCTTTTGAAGTCCGTGTCAGCTGACCATTTACGCCCCCGCGAAAAGCTCTCGCTGACTGCAAAATTTTGAGCGCGATCAGCGTAATTCCTATCTTAGCCAAATTTTTCCAGCAACAGTCCTGCACTACACAAACAATTTCTACACAAAGCTCACAACTAGCTAATTCAAAATAAAGTCTAATCTAAGAAGAAAATCAAAAAGAAAGAAAAAACACATGGGTTGCCTCCCAAGAAGTGCCTGATTTAACGTCGCGGCACGACGCATGTTACCATCATCATTGGAAATTGATGAAGGCCACCACATGCTGTCATCAAACTTGCCCAAGTAATGCTTCACTCAGTGCCCATTAACCCTAAAGATTTCACCATTTTTGTTTTTCAGGTCAAGAGCACCAAAGGGAGTTACATGCACTACTTCAAAAGGGCCACTCCATTTGGACTTGAACTTTCCCGGAAACAGTCATAACCGGGAATTGAAGTGAAGAACCAAATCACCCTCCTTGAATTCCTTGTTTCGGGAATATTTGTCGTGCAATTATTTCATCTTATCCTTGTACACTGATGAGCTGGAATAGGCATGAAACCGAAACTCATCGAGTTGCTCCACCCGGAGATTTGCTGCAATATCCCACTCAAGATTTAACATATTCAGTTCCCACATGGCTTTATTGTCTAATTCAACCGGCAAATGGCAAGCTTTTCCAAATACCAACCGGTACAGAGACATACTGATTGGAGTCTTGTATGCAGTCCTATAAGCCCACAAAGCATCATCAAGTTTCCTTGACCAATCCGTTCTATTAGCAATGACAGTTTTTGATAATATGCTCTTTATCTCCCTATTGGAGACCTCAACTTCTCCACTAGCCTGGGGATGATAATAGGCTGACACCTTATGATTGACACCATGATTGGAAAGTAAAGTGTCGAAGGCCTTATTGCAGAAATGAGAACCCCCATCACTGATGATTGCCCGAGGAGTGCCAAACCGTGTGAAGATATTTTTCTTTAGGAACGCCACAACACTCCGACCCTCGTTGTTGGGTAAAGCCACGACTTCAACCCACTTGGAAACATAATCAACAACCACCATAATGTAAGTGTTGCTACACGAACTCACAAAAGACCCCATGAAGTCTATGCCGCACACATCAAAAATGTCAATTTCAAGAATAGTGGTGAGAGGCATTTCATCCTTCTTCGATATTCTCCCAGCTCTCTGGCATTCATCACACCTCTTGAAAAGATCACTAGCATCTTTATACAGGGTTGGCCAATAAAATCCACAACTAAGAACCTTGGAAGCAGTTTTTGCCCCACCGTGATGACCACCGTAAGGTAAGGAATTTCAAGAATCAAGTATACTCATTTGCTCCTCCTCAGGGACACATCTACGGATCACCCCGTCATTGCAAATCTTGAGCAAATAGGGCTCATCCAAATAATAATCCAAACTGTCCCATTTGAGTTTCTTCCTTTGGTTAGAAGAGAGCTCACACGAGAAAATGCCGGTAACAAGGAAATTAGCAACATCCGTGAACCAAGGCATACCATTAAAAAAATAGAGAGGAGTTGCTCATCCGGGAATGCATCATTAATTTCGAGACCATATTTGGGCCTTCCTTCCTCTTCTAAGCGGGAAAAATGATCCGCTACATGATTCTCACTTCCTTTTCTATAAATGATCTCAAGTTCAAACTCTCGAAGAAGCAAAACCCATCTCATCAATCTAGCTTTCGAGTCCTTTTTGGTCATCAAGTAACGGAGTGCCGCGTGATCGGTGTGAACAATCACTTTGGCATCATGAGATAAGGCCTGAATTTTTCCATGGCGAACACAATTTCTAACAACTCTTTCTCCGTCATCGTATAATTGACCTGGGCATCATTCATCATTTTTCTTGCATAATACACCGAATGAAATATCTTGTTTATCCTTTGCCCCAAAATCGCTCCTACCACAACGTCACTGGCGTCACACATGAGCTTAAAGGGAAAGCTCGAGTTGGGTACAGTAATGATGGGAGTGGTTGTCAATTTATACTTGATAAGTTCAAAAGATTCATGAACTCTTCATTGAACACAAACTTTGCATCCTTTTCTAGCAAATTGCACAAGGGAGTCACCACTTTGGAGAAATCTTTGATGAACCTTCGGTAGAACCCCGCGTGCCCAAGAAAAATCCTAAATCCCTTGACGGAAGTAGGAAGAGGGAGCTTTGAAATCACTTCAATCTTCGCCTTGTCCACTTCAATTCCGTTGTTTGAGATCTTATGGCCTAGGACAATGCCCTCCTCGACCATGAAATGGCATTTTTCCCAATTTAGCACTAGATTTGTCTCTTCACATCGGGCCAACACTTTGTTAAGACTTTCCAAGCATTCTTCAAATGAGTCACCCACAACACTGAAATCATCCATGAACACTTCGAGGAAATCCTCCACCATATCCGTAAATATTTCCATCATGCACTGCTGAAAGGTAGCCGGTGCATTTTACAAACCAAACGGCATCCGTGAGAATGCAAATGTTCCGTACGGACATGTGAAGGTAGTTTTCTCTTGGTCTTCCGGTGCAATGAGAATCTGGTTGTACCTTGAGTACCCATCCAAAAAGAAATAGTAGGCCCTCCTGGCAAGTCTGTCCAATATTTGATCAAGAAAGAGAAATGGGAAATGATATTTTTGGGTCACTTTGTTCAGCTTTCGGTAGTCCATGCATACCCTCCATCCGATAACAGTACGAGTGGTGATCAACTCATTTTTCTCATTTGTGACCACGGTCATACCCCTCTTCTTCGGCACCCATTGTACCGGCGAAGTCCATGCACTATCCTAAATAGGATACACCACCCATGAATCTAGCCACTTGATAATTTCCTTCTTGACGACCTCTTGCATAGCCTCGTTCAACCTCCATAGATGTTCCACGGAAGGTTTGGCCTCATCCTCTAATATAATTTTGTGCATGCAAAAGGTGGGGCTTATACCCCGAATGTCAGCTAGAGTCCATCTAATTTCCTTTTTCCTTCTTTTAAGAACCTCAAGGGTGGAGTTTACCTACACTTTGGTTAAGCAAGCAGAAAGAATAACAGGTAATGTAGAAGAAGGGCCTAAAAATTCATACCTGAGGTGCGAAGGTAGAGGCTTCAACTTCAATGTTGGTAGATCCTCGATTGAGGGCTTTGTCGGTGGACTCTTCCGATTTTCTAAGTCCAAGGAGAGTCTACGGGGCCTATATGAGTAGGATCCCATTCCCTACAAGGCATTTGCACATTCAACAAAGCTTTACCTTTCATCATCCTCATGGTTCAACAACACAAATTCCATAGGGTCTTCCACATTGATCATGGAACTCGTGTCATCAACTATCACCCCCGTCACAAGATTCACAAAAGAGCAAACTTCATTACTATTTGGTTGCCTCATTGATTTGCACACGTGGAATACAACTTTTTCATCGCCCACCCGGAAGATGAACTCCCCTGCTTCCATATCAACCAATGCCTTCCCCGTTGCTAGGAAAGGTCTCCCTATTATTATAGGCACCTCATAGTCGACTTCGCGGTGGAGAATCACAAAATCATCAGGAAAAATAAACTTGTCGACCTAGACCAGGACATCATCAATAATACCAAGCGGCATCTTCATTGTTCTATCCGCTATTTCCAATCTCATAGAATTAGATCAATTGTCCAATACCCAGCGTCTTGAATACACAGTATGGCATCAAATTAATACTTGCGTCCAAATCACACAAGGCTTTTGCAAAATCAGCACTACCAATGGTACATTGAATTGTAAAGGCGCCGGGATCTTCAAGATTTGGAGCCATCGAGTGCACAATGGCACTCACTTGATGAGTCATTTTGATGCTCTCACAATTCATAAATCTCTTTTCAGTTACCAAATCCTTCATTAACTTGGCATATCTGGCATTTTCTCAAGAGCTTCCACCAAGGGCACATTGATTGACAAGCTTTTCATCATCTCAATAAAATTCTTGAATTGTTTTTCATTATTTTTCTTGGAAAGTCTTTGAGGATAAGGTGGAGGAGGCCTTGGCAAATGATTCTTGGCTTTAGACACTACCTTTTACGGTATGTCTATCACGTGTTCCCTAGACGGGTTCACGTCATTTTAGGTTTCCTCCTCGTTGTCATGAATATTGATCCTCACTTCATCATTCAAAGTCTCACCATTCACGTGTTCATCAATTATTGGATCATCATCATTTTTCAACACATCATCATCACTTACAACTTTCTTTTGATTTGAGGTACTTGCATCTCCATCCCTACTGCTTCTTGTGGTCACCGCCATGGTATGGCCTTGTATTGTTCCTTCCCTTCGGGTTTACTACTGTATCACTTGGTAGATCCCCCTTAGGACGAGTATTCAATGCTTGTGAAATTTGACCCATTTGTACGTCCAAGTTACGGATTGAGGTGGTATGGGAAGCTATTTGAGCATCAGAGTCCGCATTCATTTCCATCATTTGTTTGAACATACTCTCTATCCACCCCATCTCATTGTTTGAAGAAAATTTGCCCCTGAGATGGATATGGAGGCGGATTGTTGGGTTGTTGATACATCGGGGGCCTTTGAAAGCCCGACCCCCGATTTCCATTGCCTTCCCAATTGTTATTGTTGTTGCCACTCCAATTGCTATTGGTGTTTCCTTGATTCCCCCATTTTTGGTTGTTGTTCCCCCAATTGTTCGAGTTTTTGTTTTTGCCATTGTTCCAATTCCATTGGCCTTGATTTCCCCAGTTCTGATTGTCACCTTGCGATCTCCATTGTTGATTTGGAGCGTTGCTCCGTTTTCCTTGATAGTTGTTAGCATATAACGCTTCTTCACTTTGGTCATCATAATAATCGTCTTGGCTGCAACCACTACCACCTTTCTCATATTGTTCTTGATTGACTTGCACTTGTTGACCACGATGTCTCCTCTTGTTGACCATTAAATTCACCCCTTCCACGACGTTTACTTTTCTCGGTCCCTATACTTGCTGAAGTTAAGCCTTTGCTATCTGATTCATAGTAGTTGTCAACTCGGGTATGGCTTGTCTGTGGTCATGAAGTTCCTTGTGAAGATGGATGACATTAGGATCACCCTAAGGAGCATTTTCCCGACTCTGCCAAGCTGAGGATGTGTCAGCTATCTCATCAAGTATGTCACATGCATCAGCATAAGGCACTTTCATGAAATTTTCCCCAGCTAGTTGATTCACCACACACTGATTGGTCGTGTTAATACCCCTATAGAATGTCTGTTGGATCATTTCTTCACTCATGTCATTGTTGGGGCATTCCTTGACCATAGTCCGGTATCTCTCCCAGATTTCATGTAGGGGTTCATTAGGTTCCTGTTTAAAGGCTAAGATCTCATCCCTCAATACTTCTCATATGACCCGGTGAGAAAAACTTTGCTATGAACTTATCTGCCATCTCATCCCAAGTGGAGATGGAATGGTTGGGTATCCTCTCGAGCCAATCTAAAGCTTTCCTTCTAAGTGAAAATGGGAAACATCTCAATCTCAGAGCATCCTCCGACACATTTGTCTGCTTGCTCCCCCAACATGTGTCTACAAAACCCTTTAGATGTTTATATGCATTTTGATGGGAGCTCCATTGAAGAAACCTCTTTGCTCCAATAGGGTCAGCATGACATTTGTGATTTGGAAATTGCCCGTTCGAATCCGGGGTGGGACAATTGCACTGGCATAACCTTAATTTGGAAGCACCCGGTGTGCTTCTCGTGGAGGAGGTGGGGGAGGGATTGGAATATTTTCATTATTCTGGCGGCCTTTTCTTTGGACTTGAGGTTCTAGATTAACCTCATCCTCACCATTGTCATCTACCCCCTCCCCCGGGAGAATATTTTCGAGAGCATCATTATGCGCCATTTGGTACCTAAAGTGATTGACACACAAAAGTTAGAAACACATAATGAATGAAAAACAAGACATGCAAATAGTTAGATAGATAGCCAAATCGTCTAACTCCCCGACAACGGCGCCAAAAAGTGATCGGTTCCAACCCTACCCACTATATAGTAGGGAGGAGTGGTCGATGCAGTTTTACCCGATGAGGTCGGGATCGATTTCCACAGGGAGTTAATTTGGTTTGGAATTGGGTATCTAGCTAATCTAGATGTGGGTGTTGTTTCTAATTTAACTTCTAAACATTGTTGTGATTGACTCTATTCTAATTTTATACTATTAAATGCTAAGAGTAATCTAAGTACAATATTTTTGTTAAAGTTTTCAAGGATTAAAAGGCACTAGGGAAGTGACTTTCACCTAGGTGAGTATCTAATGGGTATCAAGAATTTAGGACAAGCTTGTTATGAATGGGGTCGTGATATATCATCACACAAAAGTGCTCACTCTATACCTCTTGGTAGTTTGAGCGACTTTGCCCGATTTGTCTTTCTCAAGCCCAAATGGGTGCTAATGCAATGCAAGTGAAATTGGATCAAGTCGGGTATTACTATCTCTAGGTTTAAACCTTTAATTGGGGATATCAATCTCTTGCATTCACCCCAATTTGTTAGCCTAATTTTCCTAGACTTAGTCCCTCTTTCTCAAAAAGAACATAAGTTACAAAGGCATGAATCAGTATTTGCAACCACTAATTCTACAATTAAAGCATAAATTAGGCTAAATATCACTAACCCATAAATAATTAAGACCTAAAATTCAAAACCCATTAAATTCCCAAACTAGGGTTGGGTCACAACCCTAGCTATGGGGTCTAGCTACTCATGATAATAGCAGAAATCAAAGGTAGAGATGAAAGATAAGCCATAACATTCAAATACAAGATGAAAATCTAAAGATTAAAGATAAATCTACTCTCAAATTAATCAACAAGGTAAATTCAGCCGTTCATGTGCTCCTTCAAACAAAACTTAACCTAAAAATGTCAATAAGGTCTACTTATACACAACTAAAAATTCTGGACAAAAATGCCCCTGTGAAGAATTCGCGGACGCGTAAATCTGACCGTGTCCACGCTTGAGCTTTCATGGCCGCGTAATAATGAGCACAATCCGCGTTTCTTCAATACTGTGCTTGGAGGCTCACATCGTGCCATTGGTAATGATTCTACTACGGTGCCACAAATTCGCAAGCTGATAGGTAATGTAGTCAATAAAGGAATTGCAGAGTAGTTGATCCCGACCCTTGCCGGTAAAGAAGCTTCCCAATGCTCTATCTAAAAACCATTCTTTCTTTCAGGCCGGTAGGGGGAACTTTCTGCATGAAAGCGAAGGGTGGGCTAAGTTTCTCGGACCGCGTAATTTCACCCCTGTCCGCTTGTGCTGCCATCACGGCCGCGTCATTTGGACGCGGACCCCGTTTTTCTGTTAAGCATGACTTTCAGGGTCTCTAAACCTCAAGATGCTCTCTCAGTGAAATTCCCTTCGCATCCGCGTAAGATAAATTCACGGTCGCCGTAATTCAGACATGTGCTGCGATCTTCATTTGAGCCCAAACTGTGAAGTCTCTAAAACTCGAACTCTGCTCTCAGCGAAAATACCATCGCGGTCGCGTAAGATATTCCGCAGCCGCACTTTTCCATCGCGGTCATCGGTTAAACTTGTGCACATATCAGCCTCTCTGAACCTTTTTTTCGCCGGCCGCATATTTGTGGCCGCCTCAGCGGTGGTCCTTATGCGGCCCCGTATTTCTATCTTTGTCCGTGCTCCAGTTCCAGCCTTGGGTTTGTGCAAGTTTGACTCCTTTATGAGTTTATTTTGGCTTTTTTTGCCTCATTTTGACCAAACCCTGCAAGCAAGCACATTAAGTTAGTTTTCGGGAATACATTTACGCATTTTTACCCAAAATCTAAGCAAAAAGGAGCAAATAATAGGTAAAAATCCCTAGTTATCAGATAGGCTGACTAAGTCAGTGCACTTCATTCCTGTGGCGGTTACCTATTCCTCGGAGCGGTTGGTACAGATCTATATATCGTCCATCTTTACAGTAGGCGGGAACATAAGAAGATCGAGATTAGAATATCTTTTAGTATGGATTTTAATATTAGTCAAAGATCTAAAAATCAAGGACATTTTGAAATATTAAGTGATCCTTTTTGGGTTACCACTTATGTTAAAAATCTATAGTAGTTAGACATGTGTGTAAAGCTTTTAAGATTCAAGTTAAGAGAAGGAAATCCTAGCTAACCAAGTTGTACTTAATATGGTTGACTCTTACATACTGATGGGTATGGATTAATTGTCTTTTTACCAAGCTACCCAAGATTATTATGGAAAGATTATTAAGTTTAGTGAACTTTGAAAGATAATTTTGTCCAAAAAGGGGATTATGGATTTTATAAATGAGAAAAATATATATTTTGAAGGCTTAATGGTTATAAAAGAAAGGTTGTTTGGGTCTCATAGATACGGTAAGGGGCACAAGAGAAGAAACACTTAGTTTGAGAAAAAAAAAATCATAATGAGAGATTCTCTAATGTATTCCTAAGGATTTACTAGGACTACCTCCAATATGAGAAATAGACATCGGTATTGAGTTGACACCTGACACGCAAACCATATTATATGGCACCAACAGAGTTGATAGAGCTGGATAAACAATTGCGAGACCCACTGGGTAAGGGTTTTATCATACCGAGATTTTCACCATGGGGTGCACCAATATTGTTAAAAAAGAAGAAGAAGCGAATAGGTCCCTAAGAATGTGCACCGACTACAAATAATTCGAAGTCCGCCTCTAGAACTCGGTACATACATTAAGAGTTACTTGTGATGCCTTTTGGTCTAGCTAAGCCTCCAACTACATTGATGTATAATGGATATGGTGTGCAAGTTGATTTTGGAAAAAAATAAATTCATAGTTTTTACTTACTATATTTTGGTATATTCTCGTAGCCAGGAAGCGCACGAGAATCACTTGCAAAAAAAATACGATAAAGACGCTTTAAGAAAATTAACTTTTTACCAAGTTCTTCAATTGTGAACTTTAGCAAGACTCGGTGGTATTCATAGGACACATTGTATCTGAGAATAAAAATATGGTAGATTCTGAGAAGATAGAAGCACTTCTTGAATGGCCAAGACCCATTTCTACTACAGAGATTGACTGTTTTTTTGGCTTGACAGGCTACTATAGGCATTTGTATAGGATTTCTCTAGAATAACACCATCACTCACCAAGTTAACATAGAAAATCGTTAAATTAAGTGGATGGAGGAATGTGTTGATACTCAATTTTTCTCTATAATATTTTCAAAACGCATATATACCTTCAAAACAATGCTTTATCGATTAATATTTTTTTCATATTTTTTCCTTTTTAAGGATTTTTAATTAATTTATCCCAGTATTTTATTACATAAATAATTACTAGTTGCATTACAAATAATTTTATAACAATTTACGGCTTAATTTTACCATTTATATTTATACTAAGCTTTAATAAATAGCCATGTTTGCATTTTTGGGGTATAATTGTAATAACTTTGCAATAATAGCCCATGTATGCGTTATTATATTATTTTACCAGAAAGTTGATTTTTATATTTTTAAAAAATTGTATAATTGTTTTAAACATTTTTTATGCATGAAATTCATTTTTTACAATTTGTTAATTATTTTTACAAATCATTTTTATTTGGGTATTTAACAAATAGACCTTTTAATTTTCGGACCTAACCCCATTATACCAGCCCAAACCCCTCAAAACTTAGCCCAATTCACCCCAGGCCCAATCCTATCCCTACCCGACCCAAAGACCCCGCCTAATCGTGGCCGTTGATCTCTAAGATCAACGATCCACGTTATTTCTTACCATTTTTAATCCTAACCCAAACCCTAACCCCCTCACTCTTTCATTTCCGCCGTCACTGGTTCCTTAACCTCTCCAATTCTCTCTCCACTCACCTCTAACCCTAATCGCCGTCACCAGCGAAAAGCTCCTATCTATGGAGATTCTGAGCATTCTCCGACCACTACTAGCCTCCTATACCCCATGACTATTTGATTACATAGATCCTCAAGAGAATCTCATGGAAATTCAACCTGGTTCTTGCCAAAATTTGTCTATAGGACTGTCTGTGGCCTTTCTCGTTTGTGAGTATGAGTTTCCTCTTATTTTTTAGTGTGAATCCATAGTTTTTGACCGATTTTATTTTACCTATACTGTTTCTGAAAACCCTAGTTTCACTAGTCTTTGAATTTGTTCAGATCTTTGTAGATTCGAAATGATTCGAGTATTATTGGGTGTTTTCCTTTGCAAATCTCTTGTTCTAGTTAATTTCTTCAATTTTATTCACTCTTTCTGAAATTAGGGTTCGTCCCAGACTTTTGCTTCAAAGGTTTTCCTAACTTTTTAGTGTTTAAACTATGTGTTCTTCACTATCTTGACTGATTCTCATGTATATTCTTCAACTCTAGATGTTTCTGTTTGTTATATTGATTTCTTCAATTTTGTTCCGTTATTATATTTATTTCTGTGAACCAGTTTTAGTTGATTTCTATTTAGGGAATTTGAATAATTCTGTCCTGTTAAAATCAGTATTTATTGAGATTTTTACTTGTTTCCTTATTTGTGACCTTAGCGGATTATACTTGCCTTAATTAATTATCAGTATGGTTTGGGATTACTGACTCCCTATATGGTATGGCTCTGATTTGCTGCCTTAATTGAACCCCAATTCTGGTCGTTACTTGACTATCCCCAATTAAGGGGTCTTTTCTGGATTTCCCTATAGGAATTGATTTTGTGATTGGTTGATTGATCCTAATTGATTGAACTATGATTCTATTTGCCTTATTTGTTCTACTCCTTAAGTACTATATATATACACTCTCATTCTGATTCTTCAAACACGAACAATAGTTCACAAACACACTCACACACTTTGCTCTCAGCTCTCTGCTACTTGTGTTCATTGCACTGTCTAGTCGGCTGAAAGACAAGGCTAGACCACTGAATCCTGCATACTTTCACCTTCTATTTTTGCTTCCTTTAACTGGTATGTGCCTATTCCTAATGTCGTTTATTATTCTATGAAGCTTGAACTTATGTGCTCTCTCATCATCTGTTGCTTTACTTCTGTTGAATCCATGCCTCTTCTGTATTTTACTTAGCATGTCTACTACTGTGTTTAACTTTGTCTCTTTACTGTTTATCAGCTTATTCAGCATGTTTACTTCTGTTTAAGTTTCAATCTTTCCTATTTATTGCTACAAACCAACATGTTTACCTCTGTGTTTAAGTTTCAATCTTTCCTGTTTATTGCTCTAAGCCAGCTTGTTTACTTCTATGTCTAAGACTCTTACCTTTATTGTCCACTAATCTCAATTGGTATTACCAATTCTGTGTTTTAAATCTCTCTACGAATTGATTAGCATGACTACTCCTGCATTAACACCTCTATGTTTTGCTGTCTAGTGCTTCTAGTATAATTACGTCTAGCAATAAGTATGGCTGTTAGACTTAGGTGTTTCCTGTTTAAGACCCTAAATCAATATGTCCTGGTGAATGTTATGGATGTCAATCTACCCCTACCTTCTTTATGTCCCTGTTTAACTAGCATGCTTTCCTTCCATCCTGTTTCTATGTGCTCCTGATTCAGGGTTCCTATGTTCCCAATCCCCTACTCCCCTCTCTGTGTAATTGTTTGTCCTCAGCATGCTATATGCTCATCTAAGGTTGACTAATGAACTGAATTGGGTCTGGGAAATATGAAGCTTTGTGTGAAACCTTGTGACTGTGTTTCCTACTTACTGTTGTTTGCTGAACCTTTTCTAGAATATTTCTAAACTGTTTTCACTCCTAATATGTTTTCACTTCTAAACCATTTTCACTTCTAAACTATGTTCACTTCTAAATTGGTTTCACTTCTGATCTGTTTTCTTAAAATTATTCCTACTCTTTCAAGCACTCCCACTCCTACTGTTAGAATACATAGGATTCTGCTCTTCCAGTGTGTGTACTACCTAGGAACCCATGGGATTCCTTCGAACTCTGGCACACTGGGGCTGACCTTTCCACACTGCACAAAAACTACTTCTCTTAAAAAAGGGTTCGGGGTCCCTGAGGCCCTTGGGAACTTTGACGCACCAGGACACTCTCTTGGACACTATGCGATATGGTAGTTTGGATTTGGTTGAAGGCCTGGTCCTCCAGGTTTATTTTGGGCCTATCCATGCTCCCTATAGTATAGTATTATTTATTCTGTAATTCATTTATCGAATGGTCTGTAATAATAATTCTTGTAATCAGATATTGGGGATATTAGTAAAATGAGAGGGACTTCTATATATATTTTGTGGGGAAACCGGGTAGAAGTCATGCTCTTAGGATTATTATGATTATTTGCATTAGAAATCATGCTCTTAGGATTATGATGATTATTTACTTGCATTAGAAACCATGCTTTTAAGATTGTCTTGTGCACTAGAAAACATGTTATAGGTGCATCATATCGTTTATTCTAAAACTTCTGCTTTTCTAAAAATTCTGCATACATCTGTAATGACCCGGTTAGTCGTTCTGAGAGTTATAGCCTTATTTTCTCCTGCTTCTTTATGTGTTCTTCAGCTGTATTGAGTTGTATCGAGTTGGTAGGTTTGGGTCCGGAGTAGTTTTGGAGTGAAATGAACACTTAGTCTCTTAATTAGAAATCTAAGTTAGAAAAAGTCAACCGGAAATTGACTTATGAATAAACAAACTCATATTTAGATTTTTATGATTCCGTTAGCTTCGTTGGGTGATTTTAGACTTAGGAGTGTGTCCGGAATGTATTAGCCCAGCAGTTTAAGGGTGGACTTTTAAGTTATTTTTTTTTAATATATTATAATTTCTCATTAGGTTCTTATAGAGATAATAGTAATTATTTACTTTATATGAGGATGTATAAATGTATATATACTTTAGAAATAATACTTATGTATTGAAAGACATTTTATATGAGATTAATAAGTACTAATTAGGTAGCTATGGACCAAACTCATATTACATATTATGGTTAAGCAATTAAGTGATTTAGGAGGATATAATGAAGAAAAGTGGGCCAAGCCCATTCATTGTTGTTTCCTCACGTAACCTAGGATGTAATTAGAATGAATTGGAATTTTGGTGATATAAAAAGAAAAAAAAACTCACACAAGGAAAGAAACCGAGAACCAACGACGGCACTCTTCACATGGAGATTAAGATCCCAATTGATTTGGTTTTTGTACCCAGTCGTTATTCTAAGTGATCTTTGGGAAGGAAATAATTTTAGCTACTAAGAATTGTGTGAAAAGAAAAAAAAAAAGCTAAGAGGCATCAGTTTTGCTACAACTTTGATAACTACAAACATAGGTTTCAAGGTATTTTCTTTACTGTTGAATTACTACCCATGGATCATGAGTTATTCAGAAACATAAATTACGTATATAGTATCTATTAAGATTGTGATATCGAGATATGATTTTACCTTCACGTTTATAATTTAAAGCAGAGTGTTGAGGTTTAGCTTTAATACTGATTAGCCAAGAAAATTGTAGGAGTTTGAGGTAAAATTGAGGGAGCTAGGGCTTGAGTTTTGGAGAGTTTTAGGTAGGGATTTGAGGGACCAAACGGAGTCCGATTTTGATAAATTTTATATGGTTAGACTCGGGAGAGGACGAGGATTATTATTCTTTTATTTTTGATTGGTTTCGAGACGTGGGCCTGGGGGCCGGATTTTGACCGATTTCGGATTTTTGGCATATTTTGTAGTTTTTAATGTGGAATTCGATTCGGTAGCCTATGTTGATGGTATTAATATGATTATGGTTAGATTCGGAGCTTTTGGAAACCGAGTCTAGAGACGAGAGCATCCCGGAGTAGGATTTTACGCTGCTAAGGTAAGTAACATTTTTAACTCTGGCTTTGAGGGTATAAACCCGGAGAATTTGATATCGTGTGACTGTTTGGAGATGATACCCATGCTAGGTGACGGGCGTGTGGATGTATTCCTCGAGGGATTTAGACTTGGTCCGTCCCGTGAGACCTAATGGCCATCATCTGTGTTTACGTGTTTACTTGTTGTTGAACTTGTCTGCCGTCATGTTAGAGATCATGCTTACGTTTTGTTCATGCTCACGTTAATTGTACTCAGTCATAGAAATTATTGTACATTCTTACCTCAGTCTCTATTATTTGCTAATATGCTAGGATACTTGATATGGGTTGTGTCCCCTTATTTGTTAATGATGGTGAGGCTAGTGAGGTACATGATTGAGTGAGACTGATGACCTGATTGTGAGGATATTAATACCATAGCGCATGAGTTGTCCGCGTAGCACGTGAGTTGACCATGAGGGTCCAGGTATTGATACCATAGCGCGTGAGTTGTCCGCGTATCACGTGAGTTGACCGTGCGGATCCAGGTATTTATACCATAGCGCATGGTTGTCCACGTAGCATGTGAGTTGACCGTGCGGATCCAGGTATTGATATGATAGCACGTGAGTTGTCTGTGCTTAGCGCTTGGGCTTTGGGTGCCCCTCCGGAGTCTGTACACACCCCCAGTGAACGCAGAGTGTTGAGTGTATTGAGTGTTGAGTGTTGAGGGCTGAGTGCGAGTGATGAGTGATGGAGTGACATTGCTATGATGTTGTATTTACTTTTGTTGTTGCTGCATTTATCTGTTAAATTTCTTTGTGGCATTTACTGAGTTATGGAATTTACCTGTTTATTCTTGTTATTTTTAAATTGTGAAAATAAATAATTAGACCGTTTTGCTTAGCTCGTCACTATTGCTCAGTTCCTTAGTTATTTCTGTTACTACTGAGTCAGTTGTACTCATACTACATCCTGCACTTAATGTGCAGATCCAGGTGAGTTAGGGCGCGGCGATCGTTAAGTTCAGGCCGGCTATTTGCGGAGACTGCAAGGTAGCTGCTAGTGTCCACAGGACCTTGTTACTCCTTTTATCATTTATTCTTTTAGACAGTACTATATCTTAGTTCATAGTCTTAGACACTCGTGACTTAGTGACACTCTGATGTTTGGGGATCGTTTCCGTATTTTATATTATTTATATTTAGAGTTGGTTTAGTTTATCAGGAATTAAATTATTGAAAATATTTTTATTAAATTCTTAAAATTAATTAGTAGTAATATTACGGAAATATAGGCTTGCCTTGTATCACTATAGGCGCCATCACGACATGGTTAGATTTTGGGTCGTGACAACATCATACCTTCTTAGAAATCATGTCACTAAGGTGCTATTAACTCTGTCTAAAAATCATGATCATTCTCTTATGTGCATTAGAAACCATCATTTAGGACTTTTATTGCACTTGCATAAATACCACGCCTATGTCTAGATAGTATAAAAAGCAGTCCCAACACCTAGATATCATGCTTATAGAGATAAATATATAAAACCAGTTGTGTGACGTTTATGATTATTTTTCAGCACCTAGACAGCATGCCTATAGGACATAATGAACCAAACTGCCTGTTTAAAATCTCTTGTTAGTATTACCACTCTGATTAACAATTAGATATCATGTTTATAGGACATCTCGAATCCACGCCTAGGCAAGCTTGTAGGATAATTGAAATCTTGCGAAATGGTAAAATCGTGCTTTGTTTAATTACTTGTGAACTGCCCAGATTCAGTAACCCCTAAAATCAGTAGGCAAACTGATTAGGTCTCCACTGCTTTGCTTTAACAAGATGCTGCATATATTCTGTTTGTCATGCTCACCTAAATATCCTGCTTTAGGACTCTTAAAGTATCTGAAATATTGTTGTTTGAGACGTGCAATTGACTGCTTATTTGTGGAGGTAAATGTGAGCCCTCCCCCTTAATTGTTCCTTTACCTGACAATCTTACTTGTTTAAAATTGTCGCTTAGATTTTCTCCTTTGAATAACTTTAGGAGAGTCTAGATCTGCCTTAACTAGAGGTCCTAAACACCTCCAGGGCCATAAGAAAGGGACTGATAATGCACGCATAGAGTACGTTTAATTAGAATCGCTTATATAACCACTGAGGAGAGGGTAATTGGGTAGTAAAGGATATGATGCCATGTGCGCTTATGCTACGTGTAATCCCTCTAGTTGAGGAAGGTTTACCGAGTATTGCACAGATGTGATCCTATAGGCTAATAAACCTAGGATCCATTTATTCCCATTTTTTTGAATCCATATGTGTGCTTAAATAGATTTACTTCCTTAATGAGTAATTCACCAAAAAATGAGCTTGTTCGGGGCCCACCGTTATGGACATCGAGGGGTTCTTAACACCTTCCCCTCAAGGTAATTTCAAGCCCTTACCCAATCTCTGGCAATGTAAACCGGTTTCATGAGTTACTTGCATTAGGTGCCCTAACTCACCTTAAATCCATTAAGTGGAGTGTCACGACCCAAAATCCAACACAGGTCGCGATGGCGCCGGACATTAATGTCAGGCAAGCTAAAACATTAATTAATTGAAATAACTTTTTGTTTTAAGACATTATGAAAACACTTCCGTTCACTTCATTACATAATAACCAAATAAAAGTCTGTTAATTAAAATAATGGTTTAAAGATTACACTTAAGCAATTATGTTCCAATACATATCCTAGAACCCGGTGTCACAAGTACATGAGCAATTTCTAAGAATTCAACAATCAATACAATCCTGTTCGAAATACAACTGGACAAGGAAATTTAAATGAAATAGATACAGTACGAATGAGACTCTGTCAGCTGCGGATCGCCTCCGGATGATGCAGCTCGCCTAAGTCTCTGAATCCTCCACATTGCTATGAAAGTACCTGTGCAATAAAATGCACAGCAAGTGTAGCATGAGTACGAAAACAACGTGTACTAAGTAACTCGCCCGCCTAACCTCAGAGAGGTAGTGACGAGAGGTCGAATTAGACACTCACTAAGGGCCAGCAATTTATTTAACAGTGTAAAATGAACATGATAAGCATGTACAGGCAGTAGAACAACATGTATGTAAGGCACTGAACTCCAAGTAAATACTGGAAATAAAAAACAAATACCACTTTCTCATCATTTTCTAAATATCTTAAATAAACAATTGCCTCTTTATTTTCTCCCAAATATCTTATCACTTCAAAATCATGTAGAAAACATTTAACAGCTTAACATGCGCATACGGGATAAGAACAACCGGCCTGAGCCGTCATAATAATCACTATGTGCACCGCCGAGGATCGAACGGCCCGTACCAAAAGTGAACCTCTCAATAAAATACTCATGTCTATGCACTGCCGAGGATCGAACGGCCCGTACCAAAAGTTCATCTCGCAATATAACAATCCTGTCTATACACTGCCGAGGATCGAACGGCCCGTCCCATAAGTGCACCTCTCAATATAATAATCATATCTATGCACTGCCGAGGATCGAACGACCCGTACCAAAAGTGCATCTCTCAATATAATAATCCTCTCTGTGCACTGCCGAGGATCAAACGGCCCCCGTCCCATAAGTGCTCCTCTCAATATAATAATCATATCTATGCACTGCCGAGGATCGAACGGCCCGAACCAAAAGTGCATCTCTCAATATAATAATCCTCTTTGTGCACTGCTGAGGATCGAACGGCCCATCCCATAAGTGCACCTCTCAATACAATAATCATATCTATGCACTACCGATGATCGAACGGCCCGTACCAAAAGTGCATTCTAAACCCGCTGTGGCGTACGACTCGCTCCCATGAGAGAAGGGGAAATAACACTCGGCTCGCGGAATAAAAATTGCGAAGCGGTCACATGCAGACATGCACAATCAACAATCCACCCCGAATACGCCGGGAACACAAATACTCAAGTAAATGACCGATTTCTCTTTTAAAAAACACAAATAGTATTTAAATCCTTTTTCGAAATTCACTTGCCAAGTTTTATATAACGTTTAATAACACAACCTTATTCGGAAATACAATTGCCCGCGAAGGAAATAAATTCTCTTTTTAGATAATTTAGAAAATAAACTCTAATCTTCCTTAGTCATTAAATTACAATTTCGATTATATTAGCAGTCTAACATCACAGACAAGATCACAGGTACAACAGGTAAGGCATGCTAGTGGGTCCTAGGCTACCCGGACATGGCATAGTAGTAGCTACGCACGGACTCCAGTCACCTCGTGTGTACGTAGCCCCCGAAGATAATAGCATATATTGAATTAATACACCTAGGGGGGATGATTCCCCCTCACAAAGTTAGAAAGGAGACTTACCTTGCTCTAAAATTCCCACACCGACTTCCAAGCCCCTCCGATGACTCCAACGGACGCACAACGCTTCGAAACTACCCCATAATGGCAAAGCAATGAAAATTTATCCTAACAATCACAACAAATTAATATTATATACTTTCCCAACCCCGCTCGGAGAAAAGACCAAAATGCCCTCGGGCCCACGTGCACGAAAATCCGAAATTCTTGAAGATACATGCTACCCATAGCTCTACTAGTTCAATCATACCATTTACTCTACATTCCATACTCAAATTCGTGGCTAAATTCCAAATTTACATTTTCTAGGTTTCTTCAAAAATTTCCCAATGTCCTACCAATTTCCATGCCTAATCCATGCATATAATCTTGTATTTAACTAACATACGGAAGGAATTTTCTTACCTTGATGCCTGACGAGAATCTCCCTTGAAATTCTCTCCAAATATCGCCCATGACAAATGAAAAATTGGTGACAAATGACATAAACCCGTCTTTAAAACATTCTGCCCAGGCCTCACTTCGCACCTGCGGTCCAATAGCCGCTCCTGCGGCTCCGCACCTACGAAAATTCCATTGCAGGTGCGGCTCTGACTCAACCCAGCATTCCTTGCTTATGCGGTCCCTTCTCCGCACCTACGCTTCCGTATGTGCGACCCATCTTCCGCACCTGCGGCCTCCTCAACTTCAGCCCCAAAACTCGCCCCTGCGGCGCCCTTAGCCGCACCCGCGGCTCCGCACCTGTGGTCAAATCCTCGCAAGTGCGGTCACACCAGATGACAGCAGCCTTTAGCCTTCTTCAACTTCAAATATCGATCCGTTAATCACCCGGAATCCACCCGAGGCCCCCGGGACCCCGTCCAATTATACCCCTAAATCCCGCAACCCGTCTCATACCCTTCTGATAATCTTTTCTTCAACTCGGAGTCTATTTCTCTCACTCCAATATTATCCTGCATGCTAAAAAATATCATAGAACATTCCAACCATCCTCCTTTTTCTCAGAAATTACTCTGCAAAAGCTCCATTCTCGATCATACTGCTGCCTGAAATCCTTAAATACCGCATTCTTAACTTTTGAACTCACTAGGACCGCCATTGAGAGTCACCCAGTCTGACTGGCCCCGAATATAATCAACTCCAAGGCTCTCCTAGCATAGGAATACCTTTTTCAAGGAAACACGTGACTCAGTCACTATCCTTACAACTCGCCCATGCCTTAAGCATAAATCCCGAATCTTCCAAAGCCTAACCCTAGCCCGACAGGGCCAACTTTTGCCCATATTCATCAAATCCCACGCACAATCGCCATTTTACTCCTTTCCCTTAGCTGAAATAACTTTCCAACACGCCGACAATCCGCAACCTAGGAAAAGACAACCCTACGACCCAATTGCAGATGGTGGGACTCCCCCACTTTGCGACTGCTCGACTTCCGCTTCTTACACCTAGCTTCTTAGAAATGGAACCACCGCCTAGCCTTACTTCAGGACCGTTCTCTGTAGCTCTCAAACCGGCAGATCACCACGACTTCACGCTCTCTGAAGATCATCTTTCTTCCCTAGCTGCCTTCATTACCAACCCTTATCCGGTACTCAACCAGCGCACCTCACGATCTCTGCCAACCACATTCTTCAATGCTTCCTCTCAATACTCTTACCCCACGCAACCGAAGAAACCATAGCACCAACAACTTAACACATTCCATTAGATCAATGACAATGACTACACGTCATAGGTGCATATCCCACCTCAATTGAAGACACCAAGTCTTACTACCTTATCAACCCTAACCGGACCATTCATAACCCAAGTGCCCTTCCTCTGCCGACAAAAAAGCACTTAAATCTCGAAATCAAACTTTGAGAAGACCTCCCTTCAAACCATTCGTCATCCTCAACATACGGGCAAGCATTGCGCAACAACCAATTTCAAGAATCATCACTACCTGAGCATAGCCTTAAGGCTCCCAGAAACACAACTACTGAGCTGAAATAACATATTACCCTTTTGTAGGGCCATAACAACAACCACGACCATTTACACATGGAAGCATCTCGGATTACATTCATAGAACCATTCCCATTCCTCAAATTTCTGATCCATAGCAAGCGCTTCGCGACGCGTAAGATTGAGTAGGAATGAACATAGGCATAAGACTAAAAGGAATACACTGGCACGATGAAGAATCAAGACGTTAAGTACTCCTAATAGCCCTGTAGCCTCTCGAAGATAAGTACAGATGTCTCCGTACCGATCCGCAAGACTCTACTAGACTTGCTCATGACTCGTGAGACCTATGGGAACCTAGCGCTCTGATACCATGTTGTCACGACCCAAAATCCAACACAGGTCGCGATGGCGCTGGACATCAATGTCAGGAAATCCAAAACATTAATTAATTGAAATAACTTTCCATTTGAAGACATTATGAAAACACCTTCTTTCACTTCATTACATAATAGCCAAATAAAAGTCTGTTAATTAAAACAATGGCTTAAAGATTACACTTAAGCAATTATGTCCCAATAAATATCCCAGAACCCGATGTCACAAGTACATGAGCAATTTCTAAGAAATCAAAAATCAATACAAGCCAGTCCGAAATACAACTGGACAAGGAAATTTAAATGAAATAGATACAGTACGAAGGAGACTTTGTCAGCTGCGGATCGCCTCCGGATGATGCAGCTCGCCTAAGTCTCTAAATCCTCCATATTTCTATGAAAGTACCTGTGCAATAAAATTCACAGCAAGTGTAGCATAAGTACGAAAACAACGTGTACTCAGTAACTCGCCCGCCTAACCTCAGAGAGGTAGTGATGAGAGGTCGAATTAGACACTCACTAAGGGCCAACAATTTATTTAACAGTGTAAAATGAACATGATAAGCATGTAAAGGCAGTAGAGCAGCATGTATGTAAGGCACTGAACTCCAAGTAAATACTGGAAATAAACAACAAATACCACTTTCTCATCATTTTCCAAATATCTTAAATAAACAATTGCCTCTTTATTTTCTCCCAAATATCTTATCACTTCAAAATCATGTAGAAAACATTTAACAGTTTAACATGCGCATATGGGATAAGAACAACCGGCCTGAGCCGTCATAATAATCACTATGTGCATTGTCGAGGATCGAACGGCCCATACCAAAAGTGCACCTCTCAATAAAATACTCATGTCTATGCACTGCCGAGGATCAAACGGCCGTACCAAAAGTGCATCTCTCAATATAACAATCCTTTCTGTGCACTGCCGAGGATCGAACGACCCATCCCATAAGTGCACCTCTCAATATAATAATCATATCTATGCACTGCCTAGGATCGAACGACCCTTACCAAAAGTGCATCTCAACATAATAATCCTCTCTGTGCACTGCCGAGGATCGAACGACCCGTCCCATAAGTGCACCTCTCAATATAATAATCATATCTATGCACTGCCGAGGATCGAACAACCCGAACCAAAAGTGCATCTCTCAATATAATAATCCTCTCTGTGCACTGCCGAGGATCGAACGACCCGTCCCATAAGTGCACCTCTCAATATAATAATCATATCTATGCACTGCCGAGGATCGAACAACCCGAACCAAAAGTGCATCTCTCAATATAATAATCCTCTCTGTGCACTGTCGAGGATCGAATGGCCCATCCTATAAGTGCACCTCTCAATATAATAATCATATCTATGCACAGCCGAGGATCGAACGGCCCGTACCAAAAGTGCATTCTAAAGCCGCCGTGGCGTATGGCCCGCTCCCATGAGATTAAGGGAAATAACACTCCGCTGGCGGAATGTAAATTGCGAAGTGGCCACATGCAGACATGCACAATCAACAATCTACCCCGAATACGTCGGGAACACAAATACGAAAGTAAATGAACGATTTCTCTTTTAAAAACCACAAATAGTATTTAAATGCTTTTTCAAAATTCACCTGCCAAGTTTTATATAACGTTTAATAACACAACATTATTCGGAAATATAATTGCCCGCAAAGGAATAAATTCTCTTTTTAGATGATTTAGAAAATAAACTCTAATCTTCCTTAGTCATTAAATTACAATTTCGATTATATTAGCAGTCTAACATCACAGACAAGATCACAAGTACAACAGGTAAGGCATGCTAGTGGGTTCTAGGCTACCCGGACATGGCATAGTAGTAGCTACGCACGGACTCCCGTCACCTCGTGTGTATGTATCCCCCGAAGATAATAGCATGTATTGAATTAATTCACCTAGGAGGGGAGGATTCCCCCTCACAAAGTTAGAAAGGAGACTTACCTCGCTCCAAAATTTCCACACCGACTTCCAAGCCCCTCCGATGACTCCAACGGACGCACAACGCTCCGAAACTACCACATAATGGCAAATCAATAAAAATTCATCCTAATACTCCCAACAAATTCAGATTATATACTTTCCCAACCCCTCTCGGAGAAAAGACCAAAATGCCCTCGGGCCCACGTGCCCGAAAATCCGAAATTCTTGAAGATACATGCTACCCATAGCTCTACTAGTTCAATCATACCATTTACTCTACATTCCATAGTCAAATTCGTGGCTAAATTCCAAACTTACATTTTCTAAGTTTCTTCAAAAATTTCCCAAACTCCTACCAATTTCCATGCCTAATCCATGCATATAATCTTGTATTAACTAACAAACGGAAGGAATTTGCTTACCTTGATGCCTGACGAGAATCCCCCTTGAAATGCTCTCCAAATATCGCCCATGACAAATGAAAAATGGGTGAGAAATGACATAAACCCGTCTTTAAAACATTCTGCCCAGGCCTCACTTCGCACCTGCGGTCCAGTAGCCGCTCCTGCGGCTCCGCACTTGCGGAAATTCCATCGAAGGTGTGGCTCTGACTCAACCTTGCATTCCTCGCTTCTGCGGTCCCTTCTCCGCACCTATGCTTCCGCAGGTGCAACCCATCTTCCGCATCTGCGGCCTCCTCAGCTTCAGCCGTAAAACTCGCACCTGCGGCGCCCTTAGCTGCACCCGCGGCTCCGCACCTGCGGTCAAAGCCTCGCAGGTGCGGTCACACCAGATGACATCAGCCTTTAGCCTTCTTCAACTTCAAACATCGATCTATTAATCACCCGGAATCCACCCCGAGGCCCCCGGGACCCCGTCCCTACCAACCCGTTCCAAAACATAATGCGGACTTTCTCGAGGCCTTAAATCACATCAAACAACATCAAATCCACGAATCGCACTGAAATCCCAACTTTATGAACTTAGAAATTCCCAACTTCTACATCCGATGCTGAAACCCGTCAAATCACCTCTGATTGACCCCAAATTTTGTGCACAAGTCATATTCAATATTACGGACCTGCTACAACTTTCGGAATCACATTCCGACCTCGATATCAAAACATCCATTTCCGGTCGGATTTCTCAAAAACCTTCAAATTTATATCTTTATCCAAATGACCCTAAAATGACCTACGGACATCCAAATTCACTTACGACCGCGCTCCCAATTTCAGAATCACCGTACGGAACTATTCCCAGACTCGGAACTCCCAAACGGACATCATAAACAACACCAAAATGCACTTCAAGCCCAAATCTATGAATTTTTTCTAAAATGCTAACTTCCATAATATACGCCGAAATGCTCCCGGGTTATCAAAAATCCGATCCAGTCATACACCCAAGTCCGAAATCATCATACGAACCTGCTGGAACCTTCAAATCCTGATTCGAAGATCGTTTACTCAAAATTTCAATCTTAGTTGATTTCTCCAACCTAAGGCTTGTGAAATGAGATTTTTCTTTCAAATAAATTCTAAACTTCCTGGAATTCAATTCCGACTACGCCCATGGGTCATAGTACCTGAAACGAAGTTGCTCACAACTTCAAACCGCTGAACGACGCGCTAGAGCTCAAAACGACCGGTCAAGTCGTTACATAGAGACTCTTCAATCTCCATACCCCTTTCCCAAAAGGAAACGAGTTGTCCCAAAACATGTCGAAACTCGGACTCTGTGAATGGGGAAAAAGGGGGCGCGATAACATGGCGACTCTACTGTTGATTTTAGGCTTCTACCATAACAAACTTGCTTTTTTTAAATTAGTCTTAAGCATGCTTCTTTTTTGTTAGTACGTGCGCACCCTTTACCTTCCCCTTATGTGAATTAATTGCCCGTTTTGAGCATTTATGATTTCCTTTACTGCAGAAACTGACTTATTTCTTTGTTTTCCTTTATTAAACGTCTTTTAATTATTAAATACCGCATTTATTATTTTCCTAACATGAAAATACGTGACAACATGCTATTTACTGCTGCATAAATCATGTTCAACATCATATTCCACTCGTGCGTAATCAATCCTATAGAACATCTTGATGAGTGGTTGCGCTCTTCCTATATATCACCATTTAAATTCGGAAAGGCTTATTTGCGGTAAAACTAGTCGATCAACAGTGCAATCGACGGTTCCGTGACTTTCCCCCTCAAGTTGTCCACTTGAGGGTACCAGTATAGACCCCCATAACAACCTTACTTTGATTATAACTGTACATGCATCATGGTCAAACCTAGCCGGGTTAATATGGTATCCACATAATAACCCTTTGAGACAAGCCTTGTCCAAAGTCCACCGGGGTTTCCATAATCCCAATTGACGCAAGCACGATCTGTGCATTAATTTGGAGAAATAAGTGCCAATATGCTAATCATTGATGTATAAATAGTCGAATCTGCAGGGGGAAAGGGCCTAACCTTATTTGTTTTGCAAAAAATGAGGCACGAAGTTCCCAGGTTCGGCATTATCCAAAATATGCCAAGAAGATCAAGGCTGGGGAAGGTCCTTCTGGGACCAAGTAGATTAGGTTTATTTGCTTCTCCAAATGTAATAAGGCCAAGTGCTAGTAGTGACTTATCTTATCTTAGTGTCGTTTTGGATTCGTCCATTTTACATTAATGAAATGAGGCAATTATTGGCATTTAAGTTCTCCAAATCAACTTGTCGCTAGGCCTACCTCGGGTACAACGAGGCTCCGAAATTAGGACGCGAATTTACATTCCCGCACTATGTGTTTAGATATTACAAATACTATTTTCAGAACTCTTACTGACTTGCCTACCTTTTGTTTCTCTTTCTTTTGATTATTCCCATCCCCAAGGTTGGTTCATGCATACTGGCATCATCAGTTTATCATACTAGATTCAGGGCCCTCCGCCTTCTCCTCCTCCAAGTACACCGAAAGGCAATGGACTGTTAGACCATCAAGGGTCCGACGAGTCCCGGGGTAGCAAGGCTGAATGGCATTGTTTATTTTTCTAATGAAATGATTTCCGCTTTTGCATTTTTCTTTTGTCTTAAATAATATTTTCAAGGTTCCAAGAATGTTATTTGAGTTATTGAAAATCATTTTGTTTGACATTTTTAAATGGCTTGATGTTTTATTATCACTATTTTTTTCTTTCATACCTTTATCCCTACAACATTTCTATTTCTTATCATGATGAACTGATGACTGTGACATGTAATGAGGCAACACAACAAAAGGATAGTGATTCAGAAGAAGAGGATGTCATACCTGAGGAAATTGTCAGAGAAGTGGAGGACTTTGAGAACAAGCCTAAGTCGAACCTGGACAAGACTGAAATAATCAACTTAGGAGATTCCGAAACTCTCAAGGAGACCCGCATCAGCATTCACTTGTCCCCGTCAGAAAAAGAAGAGTACACACAGTTCTTGAAAGAGTATGAGGACATCTTCGCATGGTCGTACGACAACATGACCGGATTAAGTACATCTATTGTAGCCCAGAATTTGCCCATAAACCCAATGTGTCAACCAGTGAAGCAGAAACTCAGGAAATTCAAGCCCGATATGAGTCTGGAAATCAAAGAGGAAGTTATTAAGAAAATTAAGGCCAAGGTCCTCGGGCTAGTGGAATACCCAACCTGGTTAGCCAAAATCATGTTAGTTTCGAAGAAGGATGGGAAGGTTAGAATCTGTGTCAATTATCGGGATCTCAACAGAGCCAGCCTAAAAGGATGATTTCCCACTTCCGAACATACACATCTTAATCGACAATTGTGCCAGACATGATCTCCAGTCCTTTGTAGATTGTTTCGCCGGTTACCATCAGATAGGGATGGACAAGGAGGACGCTGAGAAAACCTCTTTCATTACACCCTGGGGGGTGTACTATTACAAGATGATGTCGTTCGGCCTAAAGAACGAAGGAGCCACCTACATGAGGGCCATGACTACTATCTTTCATGACATGATACATCAAGAGATTGAGGTGTATGTGGATGATGTCATCATTAAATCCAAGAAGTCCACGGATCATATACCAGACTTGAGGAAATTCTTTGACAGACTTCAGAAGTACAACCTGAAGTTAAACCCCACAAAATGTGCATTCGGGGTTCCTGCCGGAAAGTTATTGGGATTCATCGTCAGCCTCCGAGGAATAGAATTGGATCAGTCAAAAGTCAAAGAGATCCAAGAGCTACAACCGCTAAAGAGTAAGAAGTATGTAATGATTTTTTTGGGAAGGATAAACTACATCAGCAGATTCATAGCCCAATCCACAATTATATGTGAGCCAATTTTCAAGATGTTGAAGAAAAATGATGCAACTAGTTGGACCGAAGATTGTCAAAAGGCTTTTGACAAAATCAATGTGTACTTATCAACACCACCAGTCTTGGTCCCGCCAGAGGTAGACCATTTCTACTCTACCTTGAAATACTAGATAGATCTTTCGGCTGCGTTC
Source organism: Nicotiana knightiana (assembly GCA_005239525.1). Lineage (NCBI taxonomy): Eukaryota > Viridiplantae > Streptophyta > Magnoliopsida > Solanales > Solanaceae > Nicotiana > Nicotiana knightiana. The sequence goes on from ML439386.1 coordinate 149,261, forward strand.
TGGGGCAGCACGACGAGACAGGGAGAAAAGAACAGGCCATCTACTACCTGAGTAAGAAGTTTACCCCCATGAGGAACGTACTTATTGCGCTTTAACCTGGATAGCTCAGAAGCTGATGCATTACTTGTGTCTATACAATTGAGAATGGATCCTTTGAAGTATACCTTTCAAAAACCGATGCCCACTGGCAAGCTGGCTAAGTGGAAAGTCTTGTTGAGCGAGTTCGACATTGTTTATGTAACTCAGAAAGCAGTCAAAGGACAGGCACTGCCAGATCATCTTGCTGAAAACCCTGTGGGAGGAGAATAAGAACCCCTGAAAACGTATTTTCCCGATGAAGAGGTACTATTCGTGGGAGAATACATTGCTGAATCCTATGACGGTTGGAGAATATTCTTTGACGGAGCAGCGAATTTCAAAGGAGTCGGCATTGGAGCCGTTTTGGTATCGGAAACTGGTCAACATTATCCGGTATCTGCAAAACTTAGATTTCCCTGCACTAACCACATGGCGGAATGCGAGGCTTGCATATTAGGACTCAACATGGCCATTGACATATACATTCAGGAGCTGCTGGTGATCGGTGATTCAGATTTGCTTGTGCACCAGGTACAAGGAGAATGGGTAACCAAGAATTTCAAGATATTACCATATCTACACCACGTGCAGGAATTGAGGAGAAGGTTAACAAAGATAAGAGTTTTGACATGTTTCCAGAATTCAGAATGAGTTTGGCGATGCATTGGCCACTTTGTCATCAATGATACAACATCCAGACAAGAACTTCATTGATCCTACCCAGTAAGGATCCATAGTCAGTCGGCATATTATGCTCATGTTGAAGAAGAAACAGATGGGAAACCTTGGTTCCACCATATCAAAAGGTATCTGACAAAAGGAGAATACCCGGAGCATGCAAACCATACTCAGAAATGCAAGCTTCAGAGATTGTCCAACAATTTCTTCCACAGCGGAGGAACCCTATATAGATGAACTCCTGATTTGGGATTATTGAGGTGTGTCGATGCGAAATAAGCTTCTAAGTTGCTAGAAGAGATACATGCCGGAACCTGCGGTCCGCATATGAATGGCTTTTTCTTGGCCAAGAAGATACTCATGGTCGCCTATTTCTGGATGTCCATGGAGACAGATTGCATACGATATGTTCAAAAATGCTACCAATGTCAAGTGCATGCAGATATGATAGAAGTGCCGCCGAATGAGCTCAATGAAACAAACTGGCCTTGGCCATTCGCCTCTTAGGGAATGGATGTCATTGGTCTAATCGAGCCCACCGCCTCAAATGGGCATCGGTTCATCTTGGTTGCTATTGATTACTTCACCAAATGGGTCGAAGCAGCATCTTACAAAGCAGTGACTAAGAAGGTTGTGGCAGATTTTGTCCGCGACCAGATTATTTGTCGGTTCGGAGTTCTTGAATCCATCATCACTGACAATGCCGCCAATCTCAATAGTGATCTGATGAAATCCACGTACGAGACTTTCAAAATCAAGCACAAAAATTTCACAGCATACACACCTCGAATGAATGAAGTCGTAGAAGCTGCCAACAAAAATATCAAGAAGATACTGAGGAAAATGGTAGAGAATCACAAACAATGGCACGAGAAACTACCATTCGCCTTACTGGGATACCGTACCACAGTCCGCACATCAACCGGGGCAACACCCTATTTGCTGGTTTATGGTACTGAAACTGTTATTCCCGCCGAAGTAGAGATTTCTTCCTTGAGGATCATACAAGAAGCTGAGCTCGTACAATTTGACCAAGGTAAATCTTGTGGAAATACCATCTCCAATTACATTATTATGCTTTTGAAGTGCTCGAGATATAGGGATATTAATTTTGACACGTAAGAAATCAGCATCGACATCGTTACAATCGACGACAGTATTATCCTTAAGTCTTCCAGCGTATGGATAATATGACACAAGCAATTTGGATAATGACTCTTCAAGAAGATGAGATATTTGAGTTGGATGAATTGAAACTGAATCAAGTTGTTTTTTGGTGTAGAAAAAGACAAAGGGAATGTAAATATTGCTAAAAGCTTGATCAAGAAGAGAGAGTTTGTGCCATTTTTGAGTAGAAGAAGTTGGAGGTGAAGGTTTAATGAGTTTTTGTGAAAGTATAGTAGAAGTTGGCATCTTCATATTTCTCTGTGTTTTTGACACTGATCAATTTGGTTTGGTTAGTGAGAAAGGAATGTGTTTTGCTATAAAATTATGTAACTCCCATTTTAGACTTATATAGGCTGCAATATTTATAGGAAAATAAAAAATAAAAAATAATGTGGGCAAGAGAATTCTACTTTAAGTCTACCTTAGGCATATTTTGTTGAATATTCAACAGCCACATGAAAGCATTGGTTTCATTAACTTTTTTCATTGTTCACATAAATATCTTCAAATATGAACTACGGCCCCTCTTAACCAAAATAATGTAAACATACTGTAATACCCCTAAATATACCTAAAATATTATCGTAGTGTTGAACATGGAAAATGAGAATTTTAAGTACGTGGAGAAAAATATATATTTTTCCTAAATAGAAAAGTTATACCTAACACGATACATGTGCTCTTATAAAATTAGGTTGACAATCCTTCAATAATTTCTTTTTAAAAAACTACCAACAGAAAGTGTGTTAAATTCAGTGGTGAAGCCATTTCCTCGAAGGTGTTCAAACTTAAGAGAAGTGAAAACAATTTCCTGATAAAGGGCGTTCAATTGTTATGTACCTCTAAAACCTCATATCTTATCTATATATGTAATGTAATTTTTCGGCAAAGGATGGTCAATTGACCCCCTTTTAACACATGTAACTTTGCCCATGGTGGTAATATTAATTCATTAAGTAATCATATTCAATAATTAAGTATTCATTATTGATCAATACTATATTACTCCTTTGGTTTTCATTTACGTGTCAAGTTTCCCTTTTCGAGAGTTAATTTGCCTAATTTTTGAAGCTAAATAGGATTACATTATCTTAATATTTTAAAACTAAACTTTAGATATTCAAAAATTATACGAAAATATTATAATTTTGCAATTCTTCACATATTAATGTTTAACCAAAGAATTAGACTCTTTGACTAAAACTTATTTTAAGATGAATACGGGTTACTGATAATCAAGGAAATGGATAAAAATGAACAACAGACAATATTGCAGAAAAATAGAAAAGCGAAGTCAATTATATTCGAGAATCAGATGCCTTTATAAGCTGTATTCCCCTCCCTTATATAGGAGATTCTTATAACGTACAACTCTTGCTATGGTTGCTCATTAGTGACTAATATGACATTAATGAGGCGTTACAAAGGATAACGGTAATTGGGATACGGTTACATAACGTTCGAGTAATCAATGGTGGGTCTTTGAATCTTCCCGTAGCTTTGTCTAGATTCATTCTGACCGTGCCTCTCTCCTGTTTTGATCAAGTTGAGTTTCCCGTGGCTGATAAGCTCGACTGAACCGTGCCTCTTTGTATCGTACATCTTCAAAAGATCACATGCAGCTGTCGCGTTTTCCTGTGTCCACGTAACTGGCTGCGTTGTCAAAAGCTGGTTTATGTGTGAAACTCTTTTTTACCAATACAGATAGTCCCCCCCCCCCCNGCCGCTTTTCCTCGAATCATTGTATCCTTCTCCTCACCACAGGCTTCATTTGTCACTTCCATTTAATGCTCGTACCACATGTCCTTTTCGAATTGATTCTGCATTTACTCAGCACCTTTTAGGGCTTTTTGCGGTTGTGCCAGTCCCGAAGTGACATCTTCAATTATGACTTTTCATCATTATTTTTCTTTTCTTTTTTCTATGTTTGACGGTTGTCCTCAAGTATAAATACCTTTCTTCTTTTCTTTGCTTCCACGAAACACTTTTCTAACTTTGTCTTTTGTAAAGAACTTTCTTCTTGCCTTTGCAAACATGTCTTCTTCAAACCAACCTCAAGGAGTAATTGATATTGAAAGTTTAACGCCATTTTCTGCTCCGACTAGGAGTCGTAGGGGTAGTAGACTTAGAAGTCTAGGATCCACTCCTTCGAGGGGATCCTCTTCTCCTCAGATAGTTCCTTCTTCTTCCACTATATCTCTAGTTTCTCCAAGGTTTAAGATTTCTCGGTCTCTGTCTAGAGGTATAGGTGAACACCTTCGTGAAACTGGAGTCGATGAAATTATCCCTGCTGAGTTTGTTTTTGCTAGGGATAGTCAAGTTCTTGTAGACCAATTTTCTTCTCTTGAAAGTGTCGAAAGATATTCAACCCTTATAACTGAGGGTCAGATTTTCCTTGTTCGTAGAGAGTGCTTTTGGAGGTCTGACTTTCCTGTCTATATTCCGAATAGTAATCAAAGAATTACGTCTTACAATACGGGATATTCTTTTGTTTATACATATCCTTTCACTCTAGGGTTTAGACCCCCCATTGACCCAGTTATAATTGAGTTTTGCTGTTTTTTCAATATCTGCTTAGGACAAGTTGGTCCGCTTGTGTGGCGAGTTGTCGCATGTCTTAGGATTTGGGCTTTTAGCCTCGGTTCCTTTTACTTTCAATCATCTTATTCATCTCTACTCTCTTACCTTATTTCATGAAGGGGTTTTCACTCTGACTACTAGAAGCAAAAGAGTGTTGGTAACCCCTGGAGATGATAAGGATAGTGGTTGGTACCTCCGATATGTTGCTATACCCACTGTTGGTTTAGTGGGTGAAGAAAATATTCCCTTCCCTGAGAAGTGGAATTGCGCACGTGAGTATGCTTTAGCTCACATTTATTTAATTTTTCTCATTTTGACTTGAGATGTTTTAGTAATACCGTAAGTGTTTTTTCTTCTCTCAGCAATCATGAATACTGTTGAGAATGTCTCCGGTATTTGTGATTGGGTAGAAAAATTGTTGTCTGTTTCTCCTTCAGAAGAAAGATCTTGGAAGTACCTCGCTGGGAGATATGGTTGGCATGTAAAGTACCACGGTAAGTGAAGCTCTTTGTTATTGCTTCTTTCCTTACTCGGGTCTCTTCTTTCTTTGTCGTTTAACTTTTTCCCTTTTAATAGGGTTCTACCTTTTAACTTTTTCCCAAGAAATTATTGCTGATTCATCTTCCTCGAAGAGGAAGATTAGTTAGTCTCGTTCCGTAGAAAAAGAAGAAGAAGAAGAAGAAGAAGAAGAAGAAGAAGAAGAAGAAGAAGAAGAAGAAGAAGAAGAAGAAGAAGAAGAAGAAGCTTTAGTGCAATGGCCACGAAGAAGGCGGGTGGTTTTAGATGATGAGCTTACAGCCTTAACCTTGCCCTCCATATCTGTGATTGAGCCTCCTATCCTTGATGATGTTTCACATTCCCCTATTCATGAGGGTGTTGATCTCGCTCCTGATGATGTCCCTTTGGCTGTTGTCTTTCCTGCTTCTTTGAGAAAAGTTGTCTCGACTGTTCCTTTGGCTATTTCAATTTCTGCTGTTGCTTTGCCCGTAACTTCCTCGACTCTTCAACTCTTTGTGCCTGCTGCTTTGCCCGTGGCTTCTCCAGCTCCTCAACCCTCCGTGCATGTTGTTGTTTCATCTTTACCTGCTTCCATGTCTTTCGTTAGGAAAGTAGGGTCTTCCAGCAGAGAGATGCGGCAGGTGGTAATAGAGGTTCCAGCTGAGGGGAATCTTTTCAAGAAAACGGGTGAGCCCGAAGTGTGGCTCAAGCCTTTGATAGGTCCCTCTGAGAAAGCAAAGCTATCCAGCCACGGTGCTCTTACATGGGCTAATGAGGTCGTGCATACTTCTTTGAAGGTATGATGCAAGTTATCTTCTTTCATTTTCGTATATGAAATTTACCATATCTGACCGGTTTATTTCTTGTAGATTAAACTTATAGGCATGGAGCTTATGAAGAGGATTTCAAACACGGACCAAGAGACAAAAGAGTTGCAGGCCGATGTTGATAATTAGAAAGCATAGTGTGATAGCCTAAGGATTGACATGGATGCTTTAGAAGAGGAAATGAGTACCTTGAAGCGGAAGATGAGACTCATGGCAGCAGAACTGGCAGTAGAGAAGGCTTCTTGCAGTCAGGCTGATAAAGATAAGAGTGTTCTAGAGTCTTCATTCGCGGAGCAGCTATCCCGTGCCTCAGAGGAGATTAGAGACTTGAAAAACTTGTTGGGGCAGAAGGAGGAATACTTAGGTGAGCTCGTGCAATCACTCACTCGTACTCAAGAAGACCTTCGTAAGGATTTAGACAAAGCTCAAACTTTAGAGGAGTCGATTGTACCATTAACGGCCGCCATGAAGCTGCGGAAGGGGAGAAGAACGGATTGAGAGCTGAGTTTCAAGTATGGGTGAAGGATTATGAAGATCTGGAAGAGGTGGCTGATGTCGATGTGAGCTGGGCGTACATGAATTCTAGCCTTGACACATTGATGGAAATGAGTCAAGAGGGTTTTGACCTTAGTGCTGAAATAGCTAAAACTAAGGAAGCCATGGAGAAGGCTCAACAAGGTCATAACCTCTCTTCACCTGATGGTGAGATTCCAGCTGCTCATGCCTCTTCATCCCCAATTGCTCTTGTTCCTTCTGCCAGTGAAGTCAACCCCTCTCTTGAAGAAATTTAGTTGGTTCATCCCTCTCTTTTTTATTCTTTGTATCAATTGGTGGTTACCCCCAGTACCATCGGGGGTAAATTTGGATTTCTCTAAAGTCACCAAATGACAACTTAGGGGCACCACAATGTATATAAAAATTTTATACGGCTAAGTATAAATTAATACGTCGTTTTAATATATAAATGTTAGTTCGACTTTTGTTGAGTTTCTGTTTCACTCTTTAAGTCTTCAACTTTTGTTGAGTTTCTATTTCACTCTTTAAGTCTTTTGCATGTGGAATGCTTTAGACTACTCGTACCTTTTTTGTAATAGGCACGGTGTCATATTAAATGTATGCCTTTTTGTAATAGGCATAGTTTGTGGAAGAGGGCCCTTTATAATTGGCATGAAGAAGATGTCTCAACTTCATCATAATGCAATAGAGTGATAGGAATTTTACACATGTTTAAGAATGTTTTCAAGGAAAGTTTTTTGTTTGAACTTCCATGACATTTTACATGTGTTTGGTTATCGTCTAAAACTCATGTTTGCAACTGTTTTTGTTTAACAGATTTGATATACTCTTGTATTTCGTAACTGTTTTTCATAGGTAACAGTTTTTCGATATTAATACAAGGAAACAACTGTTTTTACTAGTAACAGTTTTTACAAACATTGGGGGTTTTTACCAGCAACTGTTTTGGAAACAGTTTTCTAATAAGTACGAGGGAAATGTTTTCTTATTCATAGATGTTTTTATTTGATAACAGTTTCTTGAAAAAATACAAGGATTTAGATCTTTCATCCATAACTGTTTATTTGAGAATAATTTTTTTTGAATGAGTACATTGATGATGATCTTTTACCCTAACTGTTTTTGAAGATGTACATTTCTTTCTCGTGACTAATATTTTGCCTTTCAACCTGAATATGTTCGAAGGTTTTTGCTTTTTGCATTAGGCTTTGTATTTGGATGGCTCTTTTGATTTCTTTCGATTCTGCTCGTGTCACTTGTCTCGTTGGGTAGATGGGTCTTCAGGCTCGAGCTTTTGACTTTCTGATAGTCTTCTTTGCTTC
>ML439386.1:157094-179183 GCA_005239525.1 Nicotiana knightiana
GTGTCACTTGTCTCGTTGGGTAGATGGGTCTTCAGGCTTGAGCTTTTGACTTTTTGATAGTCTTCATTGCTTCTTTTTAGCCTTCCATACTGTATAGTCCCCTAAGTGTTTGAGCTTTGAAGAATGAAATCTCGAGCACTTGATTATTCCTTCCTTGTGGTCCTTTTCCTGAAAAGGAAAAACATTCCGGACTCGAAGGTATATAGTTTTTTAGATGATGACTGCTTAACCCTTTTAAAACGTCCATCAGAAAGTGTAACCCTAGACCGGGAATTGTGTTATTTCCTCGCGTCTTTGCAGGTCTAATATCATCATCTGGTGATGGGTTAGCTTTGTGCCTATCATCTAAAAAAGTTAGTAAAATTTTTAAATGTTCAAAATAAAATCGAACGTGTGATACCTGACGGGGGGTATTCTTTTCTTTTAGAAGTAATACTTCTTTAGTATGGCGTTCCAGCTTGTTGGTAGAATTCTGCTGTCCATAGCTTCCAACTCATAGGCGCCTTTCCCAGCTATGCCTCAAATTTTGTAAGGTCCTTCCCAGTTTGGATTTAGCTTACGTGCACCTGCTTCTTTCGTTGATTGAAAGACTTTTTTGAGTACGAAGTCCCCAATTTTGAAGTACCTGAGATGAGCTTTACGGTTGTAATAACGCTCTATGATTTGTTTTTGAGCTGCCATCCGTATCAATGCTGCTTCTCTCCGTGTTTCGAGTAGGTCCAGGTTGGTCCTCAATTCGTTGTCGTTTTCTCCCTCCGTGGCTGTTGAGAACCTTATGCTTGGTTCGCCAATATCCACAGGTATTAAGGCTTCTGAGCCATAAACAAGTGCGAACGGAGTTTCTCCCATGGCTATTTTTGAAGTTGTTCTGTATGCCCATAGTACCGCTGGTAACTCATCAGGGCAGTTTCCTTTGGCTTTAACCAGCCGCTTCTTTAGATTGTTGATGCTGACCTTATTCGTTGACTCAGCTTGACCATTAGCCATGGGGCGGTACGGCGTTGAAGTGATCCGCTTGATTTGCCAACTTTTGAAGAATTCTGTGATTTGAGAGCCTATGAATTGTGAGCCATTATCACATACGATTTCCTTGGTATTCCAAAGCGGCATATTATGTTCCGCCATAAGAAGCTTTTAACTTCCTTTTCTCGCACTTGTTTGAACGTTTCTGCCTCTACCCATTTTGTAAAATAATCGGTTAGCACGAGTAAAAACCGTACCTGTCCTTTAGCTGTGGGAAGAGGTCCCACTATGTCCATACCCCATTTCATGAAAGGCCATGGGGATATCATTGGATGCAATAATTCTGTTGGTCGATGCATGTTATTGTCAAACCTTTGGCATCTGTCACATTTGGATACGAAGTTCTCGGCTTCTTCTTCCATCTTAGGCCAATAGTATCCAGCTNTTCGTGGACTTCTTTCATCACAAATTCCATTTGGTTAGGTCAGAGGCATTTAGCTAGGGGACCTTCAAACATCTTGCGATAAAAGCGAGTTCCGAATAAGGCAGTATCGTACAGCTTTGCGGAGAAGTGCTTGAGCTGCTTTCCTGTCTTCAGGTACGGTGCCATTCTGCAAAAAATTAAGAATTTCGTTTCTCCAATCCCAAGATAGGTTGTTGAAAGTTACCTCATTCCTATCCTGGTCTATTATTGAATGAAATAGTTGAACGGAAATTGTAGTGTCTTTGTTCGTTACTTCCGTGACTGCTGCGAGGTTAGCTAGTGCATCTGCTTCTGCATTTTCCTCTCTAGGTATTTGCATTACCTTCCATGTTTTGAATTGTCTCACGAGCTCTCGTGCTTTTTCAAGATACTGTTGCATTCTAGTCTCTCGAGCGATGTAAGTCCCCTGTATTTGATTTACTACCAGTTGGGAGTCGCTGTTAATCATAATTTGCTCGATTAAGAGCTCCGGTGCGAGTTCAAGCCCTGCAATAACAGCTTCGTACTCTGCTTCATTGATAGTTATACGATAACACTTGATAGCTTGTCGTATCTTTTCACCCATGGGTGATATTAAGACTATGCCTAAGCCGACACCTTTTATATTTGAAGAACCATCGGTGAACAAGGTCCATAGGCCTGGATTAGCACCGTTAAAGAGTTGTAACTCTTTTTCTACTTCAGGTACAATGCTATTACTAAAGTCAGCAACAAAATCAGCTAGTATTTGAGACTTAATTGCAGTCCTAGGCTGATAGATTTTTTATGCTCACTTAATTCTATGGCCCACTTGGCTAATCTTCATGACTATTCCTGTTTATGCAGAATATTTCTTAAAGGATATGAGGTCACAACGGTGATTGGGTGGCATTGAAAATATGGTCGTAATTTTCTAGATGCNAGGACAGCCAAGTAGATGTACAATCTCTCCCCTTCTTTTGGCTTTGAAAGCAGTGGTGGTTTCGATAGATAAATCTTCAGATTCTTGAGGGCTTGCTGACATTCTTCAGTCCATTCGAACTGATTCTAATTTTTGAGAACTGAGAAGAATTTAAAACTTTTTTCGGAAGATTTAGAAATAAACCTACCCAAAGCTGCTATTCTCCCTGTCAGTCTTTGAACTTCCTTTTTATTTGTTAAAATATCAAGTATTTCCTCTAAGGTTTAATTTGAGCGAGATTTACCTCTATTCCTTTGTTTGATACAAGGAAACCCAAAAATTTACCTGATTGCACTCCAAAAGCGCATTTTTATGGATTTAACTTCATATTATACCTGCATAAATTATCAAAAGCAATAGAGAGATGCTGGAAATGGTCTTGTGCTTGTGTTTATTTTACCAACATATCATCAATATAGACTTCCATCATCTTTCCAAGATGTTCTTGGAACATTTTAGTCACTAACCTTTGATAGGTGGCTCCAGCATTTTTTAAGCGAAAAGGCATAACTTTATAACAGTAAGTCCCCCTGTTTGTAATGAAGGGGTTTTTTTCCTCATCTGAGGGATTCATTTTAATCTGATTATAACCAGAATATGCATCTAAGAAGCTCAATAACTCATGACCTGTTGTGGCATCAATGATTTGATCTATATGCGGCAATGTGCATGAATCTTTGGGGCATGCTTTATTTAAGTTAGTATAATCTACGCATACTCTTCACTTGCCATTATTTTTAGGTACTACCACGGTGTTTGCTAACCAGTTAGAGTACGTTACCTCTCGTATTGAACCAATCTTCAAGAGTTTCTGTACCTCTTCGTCGATCACTTGGTTCTCGAATGGTCATTGCTTTCTTTTCTCCTGCTTAAGAGGTACGAAGGATAGATCTTCGTTTAGTTTATGAGTCATCACTTCTGGTGGGATGCCTGTCATATCTGAGTGGGACCACGCAAAGCAGTCTACGTTAGCCTTTAAATAATCAATTAACTTACCTCTTCGAGCGGGGCCTATACTCGTGCCTATATACACTTTCTGCTCAGGCTTCTGTTCAGATAATGGAACAGCTTCGAGCTCCTCCGTAGTTGTTTTGATGTGCTTATCTTCCTCCGGTTCATGAATGACGTCCGATATGGAATCTGTATCTGTGTGGTATAGTACACCTTCCGTGGTAACTTGATTCTCCTTCTCGTAAGTAGTTTCTTTCATACCTATTTCAGTAATAAAACCTTCCGTACCTATTTGGGTAGTAATTTCTTCCATGCCTGTTTGAGCGGTGTTACCTTGTTGGGAGATTCTCTTATCTCGTAATTCTTCCACCTTTATTTTCTTGTTGTAGTGTACCACAAAGTTTATATTTCTTGCGGTCTACTGATCGCCTTTGATTTGTTGAATTACCCATTCAGAGGGGAATTTAATTACCTGATGCAACATGGAGGGTATCGCTTTCATGTCGTGGATCCATGGTCTTCCCACGATCACGTTATAAGCCCTGTTNCTCCACGACTCTTAGCAAAATGATGTTGACTAAACTGCCTGGATCAATCAACACTCTTTTTACGTTAGTGTTATGAATAAGTAAAGATATTACCAGAGCATCATTGTGCGGAAGCATTAATCCGCCGATATCTGCATCATCGAAGGTTATATTGTCTTCTTCCATATTTTCACGAGCCCGTTTTCCATGTGTAATTGTGAACTTTGTGGTTGTTTTGCAGATCACTCCATTTACTTCTTCACCTCTGTGTATCATGTCGACGGTTCGTTTTGGAGAAGGAGAATTTGGGGGCTCCTGCCTGTTCCTCATATATGCATGTTTATCTTTATCACTAAACAATTCTGTTAAATAGCCCTGTTTTAATAAATTTTCTACTTCACCTTGTAAAAATTTGCAATCCGCAGTTTTGTGCCCATGATCGTTGTGGAATTCACACCAGTGATCTGGGTTTCTTCTACTTGGATTTGAGCGCATCTCTTTGGGCCACTTAACCTTGTCTCCCATGCTCCTCAATATAGATACAAGTTTAGTAGTACTAACATTAAAGGTATTATCCCCAATTTGAGTACTACCTCTAGGTCGTTCATCTCGATCTTTTCTGGATCTAGACGAGGGTGAGACCACGTCTCTTCCTTGTGGTCTATAGTCTGACCTAGAGTTTTTGAACCTGGGGCGGATATCGCGTCCCGAGGGTCCTAAATAAGGATCGTACCTATTTTTACCTGATCTTCTATCTGATTCAGGACGTCTGGATCTGGAATGATCTTCATCTCTCGAACGAGCAATGATATCTTCTTCTATTCTAAGTTTAGTACTGTACCTGTTATATACATCGTTCCATGTTGTAGCGGGGAATTCTCTTAGACTTTCCTTAGGTCGTCTCGTGGCTTTTGAGATTTTATCGTTTAGGTTGCTTGCAAATGCCATGGCTGCCCAATTATCAGGCACTCTGGGTAACTACATTCTTTCTCGTTGAAACCTGTCTACAAACTCACGGAGTAGTTCTGTGTCTCCTTGTTTTATTTTGAATATGTCTTCCATTCTCTTCTCAACTTTTTGTGCACCAGAGTGTGCTTTTATAAACGAATCTGCAAGCTCAGCAAAAGAGTCAATAGAATTTTCAGGGAGAAGAGAATACCAGGTTAGGGCCCCTTTGGTAAGTGTTTCCCCAAATTTTTTGACAAGGACTGATTCAATCTCTTGTTTTGTTAAGTCGTTGCCTTTTACCCCAGTAGTGAAAGCAGTTACATGGTCACGTGAGTCAGTTGTTCCATCCTATTTGGGAACGTCACACATTTAAACTTCTTGGGTATAGGCAGGGGTGCCGCACTTGGCTTCCAAGATTGTTGAGAATATCTATCAACATCAATGCGTTTGATGATAGGTGGTACTCCAGAAATTTGTTCGATGCGATTGTTCTGCTCCTTCATATGTTTCTGCATGGTTAGCAGTAAATTTTGTAATTCTGAGTTATTAGATATACCTGGTCTCGTTTCGAGAGATTCATTAGGAGTATCTCCTCTTCCTGAGTTTGCCAACCCAGATTGAGGATTTTCCATGGTGATGGTGTTATTGGGGGGTGGCGTCGGCGGTGTAGGTAACGATGCCGGTAATCCTCTCGCAAATTCTTGCAAAGCTTGGCTCACATACTCTGCAATCATTTGCTTTACATGATCTTGTTCCACAGTATGATCATTATCACCATTGTTGTTATTGGATCTTTCTGGGGATTGTTCCCTTGAACCATGTGGGGTTCCTGAAGGCGGTGGAACTGGGGTTCCACTCCTTTTGTGGTTGTTGGAGTTGGAGTTTGACATAGTTCAGAGGATATCACTTGAAAAGCAAACAAAGATTATCAGATTCCCGGTAACGGAACCAATTTGTTTAACCAAATAATTAGACCATTTGACTAAAGCTTATTTTTAAGATGAATACGGGTTACTGATAATCAAGGAAATGTATAAAAATGAATAACAGACAATATTGTAGAAAAATAGAAAAGCGAAGTCAATTATATTCGAGAATCAGATGCCTTTACAAGCTGTATTCCCCTCCCTTATATAGGAGATTCTTATAACGTACAACTCTTGTTATGGTTGCTCATTAATGACTAATTATGACATTAATGAGGCGTTACAAAGAATAACGGTAATTGGGGTACGATTACATAACGTTCGAGTAATCAATGATGGGTCTTTGAATCTGCCCGTAGCTTTGTCTAGATTCATTCTGACCGTGCCTCTCTCCTGTTTTGATCAAGTTGAGCTTCTCGTGGCTGATAAGCTCGAGGGTTTACGGAACCGTGCCTCTTTGTACCGTACCTCTTCAAAGGATCACATCCAGCTGTCGCATTTTTCTGTATCCACGTGACTGGCTGAGTTGTCAAAAGCTGGCTTACGTGTGAAACTTTTTTTTACCAATACAATTAATATGGTGAAAACATACGTATTAGGGGTCGTTTAATAAGATTTATAAAAATAATGTTGAATATGGTGTATCAGTAATGCTTGTATTAGTTATACTTGCGTTGGTTATGCCGACATTAGTTATACTGACATATTTCTTATCAGTTGTTTAGTTTGATGTATTAAAGCATTGCACAATTTCTAAAAGAATTAGTTATTTACAAAATACCCCATAACCATCACTTTATTTTTTTTCAAAAAAATATATGTTGAGGAATGTTTTTATATGAACAAGGTTTTAAAAAATATTATTTGATTTGTCTATCTATATTGTAGTATATAACTAAATATTTAGTTATAAAAAAGAAAATATGCTAAGTATTATTTATTTACTAGGGATATAATTTTATTTTTCACTTTCTTGGATTATTCTTACCTTGCATTAATATAATAGTATATTTTAATCAAGAAAATTTTGAAGGACAATTTGATCTTTTAACTAAGCTAATGCATGCATTAAAATTCATCGCATTGTTAATGCCATGGTTTCGTATGCATTAGTTATGCATAGGATAATACCAAATATGGTGTAACCAATGCTTGCATAACTAATACATAAGTTCAAAAAGTGTAACAAACAAGATATTATGAATACACAAAGCCAATGCATACATTATTTTAGCTAATGCAACCTATCAAACGACCAGGGGCGTATCTATGTATTGGAGCATGGGGCACGTGAACCCATGCTCCTTTCTCTATATTATGTATAATAATGCTATATTTTTTGAAAATTCTTTAAATATACATGTGTGCACCAAAACTCAAAGAGTCGTATGGTTTAATGATTATTTGGTGCACCTTTACAAGTGAAGTTAGATGTTCAGATCTCAGTTTTTAGGCACGTCCAATGTCTGTTCTTGTGTTTTAATTAAGCATTTTTTTTCTCTTTTTTTTCCTTTTTTATATTTGGTTTATTCATTGAAAATCCTCAAATCTAACACATTAAAATCCTTAATCTCCTTTATCGTAGCAAAATTTTATATAATTAAACTTATAGCAGCGAATGATGTTGCATGGTTCAATGATTTCATCATTTTTTATATTGAGTATAGATATATATATATATTAAAAATCACTAAAATTGCAAGCAAAAAATTTAATCTTAACCTATAATTTGTAATAATAATGAATTCATGGCAAGAATCTAAAGATTAAATCCGTCAAATATATTCTAAATTCATCTTTTATAGTAGTGTATC
This sequence comes from Nicotiana knightiana, assembly GCA_005239525.1. NCBI lineage: Eukaryota > Viridiplantae > Streptophyta > Magnoliopsida > Solanales > Solanaceae > Nicotiana > Nicotiana knightiana. The sequence continues at coordinate 164,648 of ML439386.1, forward strand.
CATTTTCATGAAATTCTAAATCCGCGTTTACAAACGACCCTTTAAAGTACTGATCAAATTTTACATAGTTGACTCTCGAGAAGCGGTAATAACTAAATGGAACCGATAGAGTAAAATTTTTGAGTAGTTATTAGCGTTCTAGAAGCACTTAAGAATTAGGAAGGACCTACCGCCGCCACACTAAGCTTATGCCTAGTGTGGTAGCCCTTAAAATTCAGTTCAGTAATTCAATGACAAATCTAAACCAAAATCAACTTTAGACTAACGGCGAAAATGAAGGAATTCATGTTAGGCAACGTGAGGAGAGAGATCGAAGCAAACCATAGTTAAATTCTTTCATAGTTAATGACTTAATTGATCAGATTTATATGTCAATGTGTTAACTTAAGTATGATAAGGGCTATCTTGTAATTTTGCTATTCCAAGTTAGTTAGTTAGTTAGTTAATTACTGTTAGTAGATTAGTTAGTTAGCTAAGCAAAGTTAGTTAGCTTAAACTACCTTTAATCACTAAATCTGTATAAATGTACAAGTGTGCTCTTATTCAATATAACAGTGAATATACAACTATTACTCTCTCCTTCTTTTCTCTCTTCCTCTCGTTCATCTCGTCCATCTGCATATTTGCAGAATCAAGTTCTTCAATCTTCTTCTTTGATAATCAATTCTATATTCGTAGAATAGTTCATGGTATAAGAGCCATCAACGATTAAGTGCATCTACGTTGATTCAGCTCAAGTCGATCAAGTTCTGTGATTCTTGGTTGTATCGAAAATTAAAAAAAATAAAAAAATAATTCTGAAATCCAAGTTCTGAAATTCCAAGTTCTGAAATCAAGAATTGGAAAATGACCCTAAACAGTGATCAAGAAGGTGGTCCTCATCTAAATCAAACTGTTGTAGGATCGACTCAACAAGGCATGGATTACAATCATCCTTTGTTTCTTCATCCTTCGGATATTAGTGGAATACAAATTGTCTCATTTCAGTTAACTGGAATTGGGAATTATTCTGTTTGGTATCGGTCTATGCGTGTAGCATTATTGGGAAGGAACAAGTTAGGAATGGTGGATGGATCTCGTAGGAAAGAAAGTTTTCCTGCTACTATGTGGAATCATTGGGAGAGAGTAAATGCCATTGTACTCTCTTGGATTATGAACTCTGTAAACAACAGCCTTCTTGGGGGTATAATGTATGCCTCTAACTCTTAGACAGTGTGGGATGACATATATGAACGATTCTATAAAGTAGATGATGCAACAACCTTCAATCTGCACAAAGAAATTGCCACTCTTGTTCAAGGTACTTCATCAGTATCGGTGTATTATTCCAAACTAAAGGATATGTGGGAGGAATTTGAGGCATTGATACCAATCCCTGGTTGTGATTTCCCAAGATCGAGAGATTTTGTGATTTACTTACAGAAATTAAAAGTCTATCAATTTCTTATGGGTCTCAATGAATCCTATGCACAGAAAAGAAGTCAGATACTTATGAGGAGTCCACTCCCAACAGTAAATCAAGCATATTCAAATAATCATAAGTGATGAAAGTCAAAAAGCAGTGGCTTCTACTGCTGGAATTTTAGGTGCAAATCCAGCTATAGTTTAGAGAATTATGATGTAGCAATGTATACAACAAATGTGGGGAATCAGAGATATAAAAGGAATTATAATGTTCAATGTGAGTTCTGCAAGCTTAAAGGTCATAGCAAAGAGAATTGTTTCAAGATAGTTGGTTATCCTCCAGATTTCAAATCAAAAAAGAAGGGGTCAGGAATCTATAATGGTGGAACAAGAGGTCCAGCAGCTTATAATGTTCTTGCAGAAACCTCAGATCATCAATCAACACTGGACAATGTCCAGCAGAGTCATACTGATAGTTCACGATCAATGCATCAGATAGGAGCATTTACAAAAGATCAATACGAGCAGATATTGCAAATACTAAATAAAACCAACACTGAAAGCAACAACAACTCTACATCAAATATAGCAGGTATGAGTAATTGTAATGCCTTGTTAGTTTCTAATTGTCCAAAAGAATGGATTATTCACACTGGTGCAACAAACCACATGGTGTCTGATATCGAAATGTTAAATAAAAACTCTATAACCAAAAATAATAATCCTAAGAGGGTGTGTCTACCTAATGGTGAAGTTTCAAATGTTACTCACACTGGAACTAGTTCTATATCTACTAGAAGTACTCTAAGTAATGTTTTCCATTTTCCTCAATTCAAATTAATCTAATGTTTGTATCCAAGATGACTAAAGAATTGGTTTGTGCAGCAACCTTCTATCCTCATTTCTGTATTTTTCAGGATCTCTTCTATGGGAGGGTGAAGGAGATTGGTAAAGAAAGAAATGGACTATACATTCTAGTGAGTCAACTTGCTAATAAAGACATGAATGACATGAATTTCAGTCTGCTTGTCAAGAAAATGCTTAGTACAGAAGATATAAATCTATGGCATAGAAGATTTGGTCATGTGTCTATATCTGTTCTTAGGAAAATATTTCAGAGCAAACCTGAGTCTATAGCAGAAGTATTAAATAAATGTAGTGTGTGCCCGTGTGAAAAACAAGTCAGATTACCTTTTCCAACAAGTTGTATTAAAAGTACTGAGATATTTGAATTGGTTCACATGGATATCTGGGGACCATATAAGATTCCTACATTTGATGGAAATAAGATTTTCTTGACTTAGTTGATGATTTCTCCAGAATGACATGGATCTACTTATTAAAATTGAAAACTGATGTGTGTGTTATCATTCAGTATTTCTTAAAGTTTGCTCAAACTCAATTCAATAAAACAGTTAAAACAATAAGAACAGATAATGACACAGAATTTGTTAACACTGTTTTTAGTAAGTTGTTTCAAAATTTAGGCATAATTCATCAGAGAACATGTACCTATACTCCTCAGCAAAATGGGGTAGCTGAGAGGAAACATAGACACATATTAGAAGTAACTAGGGCTATCGGATTTCAGGCTAATATTCCTATTAAATTCTGGGGTCACTGTGTTCTTGCTGCAGTATACTTAATTAACAGACTGCCTTCGTCAGTTATAAAAGTTTCACCCTTTGAAAGATTATACCAAAGAAAACCCTCAATGGTTCATTTGAAAGTTATAGGGTGTCTTTGTTATGCTAAGAATATACAAGAAACATATAAGCTTAAACCAAGGGCTAAGTCTGCAATCCTAATGGGATATTCTGAGGTACAAAAAAGGTTATATTCTATATGATTTAACTACTCACTCTTTTTTTGTGAACAGAGATGTCATTTTCAGGGAAGATGTGTTTCCTTCAAAACCATAAATGTATCTTCAACTCCTATATTTCTGTCTCAAACTAATTTGCAAGATAGACAATTTGAAGAATGCAATCAGCAGTATGTTGGTACTAGTCAACCTTCAACCACTCAAGTCCTTGAAGCTGAACACATAGATACAAATGTAGATGAATATGGTCACATAGATGCAAGTGTAGAAGAAGCTGAACATGACATCATACAAGTTACTTCAGAAAATTTGAATACAATTCCAAACACAACTACAATACCACAACAGAATATCTCATTAACTGGACATCCTAATGTTCAAGTACAACAGACTCAGCACAGTAACATTACTAGAAGGTCTGGCAGGGAAAAACATCCTCCAATTTGGATGAAGGACTTTTTTTCCTTAAATGTACATCATGATGTCAACTATCAAATATCAGACTACATGTCTTATGAAAACATCTCAACAAATTATCAAGCTTTCATTTCTACATTCTCCTCAACAACTGAACCTAACAATTATGCAGAAGAAATCAGAGATCCTAGATGGGCTGATGCAATGAAATCAGAGATTGAAGCTCTGCAAAACAACAACACCTGGGAAGTTGTTTCCTTACCTGATGAAAAAAATTCTATAAGGTGCAAATGGATATACAAAATCAAGTACAAGGCTACAGGGGAGATAAAAAGGTTCAAAGCTAGACTTGTAGCTAAAGGCTATAGTCAAAGAGAATGTATAGAGTACCAAGAAACATTCTCTCCAGTTGTTAAAATGGTAACAGTCAGAACTGTGTTAGCAATTGCAGCTTCTAGAAAATGGCATGTACACCAAATGTATGTCTATAATGCATTTCTGCAAGGTGATCTTCATAAATGAAATTTATGTGGAACTACCATAAGGATTTAGAAGTCAGGGGGAGTATAAACCTGTGTGCAGACTCAAAAAATCCTTTTATGGACTGAAACAAGCACCAAGGCAATGGAACTCAAAGCTGACAGAGGCTTTACTGAAGTTTCAATTCAAGCAGAGTCCATATGATCATTCTTTATTTATTAAGAAAACTGAAAATGGAACTATTGTTGTATTGGTATATGTAGATGATATGCTTATTACAGGAGACAATCTAAAACTGATACAAGATACCAAAGAGGCTCTCCAACAAACTTTCAAAATGAAGGACCTAGGAGAACTAAAGTATTTTCTTGGAATAGAATTTGCGAGGTCAAAACAAGGAATCTTGATGCATCAAAGAAAGTATTCTTTGGAATTGGATTAGCAGCATCCAAACCTACCAACACACCTATGGACACAAACATAAAAACTCACCACAAGAGAGTTTGATGAACATTTCTGTCAAGATAAGTTGGCAGAAGATGATGTACTGGCATATCAAGGAAGCTATCAAAGACTCATAGGTAAACTGCTATACTTAATAGTTACTAGACCTGATATTTTCTATAGTGTTCAAACACTCAGCCAATACTTACAATAGCCAAAAAAATCCCACATGGAAGCTGCATTACAAATTGTGAAATATATCAAGAGTCAACCTGGACAAGGTATTCTTCTATCTAGTAATAATAGTGAAACAACCATAGCTTATTGTGATGCTGATTGGGCAGCTTGCTCACACTCCAGAAAATCAGTCACATGCTACTTAATCAAGCTAGGTGAGTCACTGATTTTGTGGAAATCTAAGAAACAAACTACAATCTCAAGAAGTTCTGCTGAAGCAGAATACAAGAGTCTGGCATCTACTGTTGCTGAGTTAACATGGCTACTGGGATTATTAAAGGAGCTTGAAGTGACAAATGTTCAACCAGTTACTATCTTTTGTGATAGCAAAGCTGCCATTCAAATAGCAGCAAATCCAGTCTATCATGAGAGAACAAAACACATAGAAATAGACTGCCACTTTATAAGAGAAAAGATTCAACAAGGCATGATCAAAACTGAATATATTTGCACCAAGGACTAAACTGCAGATATATTCACAAAAGGACTGAACAAATCTCAACATCAATATCTGATTTCCAAGCTAGGGTCATTTAATATCTTTATGCCCTCTAGCTTGAGGGGGAGTGTTATAACTTAAGTATGATAAGGGCTATCTTGTAATTTCACCATTCCAAGGTAGTTAGTTAGTTAATTACTGTTAGTAGATTAGTTAGTTAGTTAAGCAAATTTAGTTAGCTTAAACTACCTTTAATCACTAAATCTGTATAAATGTACAAGTGTACTCTTATTCAATATAACAGTGAATATACAACTATTACTCTCTCCTTCTTTTCTCTTTTCCTCTCATTCATGTCGTTCATCTGCATACTTGCAGAATCAAGTTCTTCAATCTTCTTCTTTGATAATCAATTCTATATTCATAGAATAGTTCACAATGCAACTTTCTACTTCCTCAATCTCAAATTATTCGTCATATTTCTCTTTTTACACGATTCTTGCAGCTTGTTTGGATGATTATTACCTACTGTATTGTATCGTATTGTTACTTTAAATATAATGAGTGCTTTGATTGTTACTTAAATTTTATTGTATCTATTGTTAAATCCGCCGTTACGTAGCGAGAAAAATGTCACTTTATGTAATGACTGATTTGGTGTGGTCGCGTCGCTACCTTGTCTTTTTCTCTTATCTTACCCTTTATTATTGTTAAATATTCTTTTATCCTATCTTTTTATATAATAATTTTACTTCGTACCATAATTTTGCTTTGTAATACTGCAAGTTTATTCTTCATATTGTTGGTATATGACATCGTGAAACAACGACAAACGATACAATTTATCCAAATATTATATCCATCAAACGATACAATACAATATAATACAATACAATACGATACATTATGAAATGATATGTAACAACTATCCAAACAAGCTATTAAGAAACATTAATTAGAAGGGGTTTTTGATTATTTTATCCTCATTTATATCTTAAAATATAATTTATTTTCATTCAATATTTATTCTATTTATGTGTCATCCTTATGTTCAAGAACAATTAGTACGAAGGGTAAAATGAGAAAAAAATAAATAATTGTATCTTAAACTTCTAAAGTGACAAATAAATTGAAACAATAATTTTTAGAAAATGAAGAGATCTTGCACCGGAGGGGAGCCAAATCTCAGGATTATATTTAAGATTTTCAAAATCAACACAAGCATCTATAAATACATTAAAAATAATAAAAATAGTTAATATAAATAAATTTATTTATTTATAATAGGGATGGATTTTGGAAATGGTCTACCTAGAAAGAAAATAGGAGAAGTAACAAACAAGTCAAATACTCTAGAAGCCAAGTACACTGCCATAACATTTTTAGGGCCTACACATTTGTTGAACCAAATGGGGCAGATGAGAGTGGGAGTTAAGAGTTGGATCGAATCTAATAGCTTTAGTGTAAATTATATATTTATTTTAAAAATTTATTAGATATTATAAATTATTAATTTAAAATTTAATAATTTAAAAAATTTTAAATTTCAAATTCATAGGCGTTAAATTCTGGTTCCCCTCAAGAACCAATGGCTAATAATTTACTAGCAATAAAGAGACACACATAAACCGCCTTAAACCCCACCACAAAAATCCCCTCTTCACATCAAAGCTTTGAAATCTTCTAGCTCTCTCCATTCAATTTTTGAAGGATTGTTTCGAACCACATGGTAAGTCAAAGATATAGTAAAGTTTCGTGTCAGAGATTAATCACCAGAGGTGGCAAAATGGTTAAAAAAAAAATATTTATCCATTCATATTATTCATTAAAAAATAAGTTGAATAATAAACTTTTTAAAAACAAATCGAATATGAATAAGAATCATATTATCCATTTAGAAAATGGCTAACCAATGGATAACTAATGTGCTTAACTTTTATATTTTTAAAACCTCAAATTGAGAGTTTCTCAAGTTTGGAAGACTAGGAATTCACCCTAAATTGATCATATTTAAGAAGCCATGGATAATATGAATATCTATATTATCCGCCGAATAACTCGTTTTTCATCCGTATCAAATACGGTTCGGGTCGAAAAATTTATCCATTTTGACCCGCTCATGTCCGAACCAACCCGCCCGTTTGTCACCCTAATCACCGTAGTGGAGCAGGACCTGAACCACGCGGATTCATTCTTAGGGAGGTTTGTGGAGGCAATACATTATTACTCAGCTCTATTCAACTCGCTGGGCGCCTGCTACGGGGAAGAGAGCGAAGATAGACATGTCGTGGAGCAACAAATTTTGTCAAAGGAAATTCGGAACGTGTTGGCCGTAGGTGGTCCGTCGAGAAGTGGGGAAGTAATGTTCAACAACTGGAGAGAAAAGCTACAACAATCTGGTTTTAGGTCCATATCTCTTGCCGGTAATGCTGCAGCCCAAGCTACTCTTTTGCTAGGAATGTTTCCTTCCCATGGATACACTTTGGTTGAGGATAATGGCACACTTAAACTTGGTTGGAAAGATCTTTGCTTGTTCACTGCTTCTGCATGGCGGCTTAATTCTTCCCATACTAGCCCCGCTTCGCGTCATTTTTCTCGTCCTAATTTGGATTAGAAATACTCGGGTCAGTGAGTTTCAAATACTGAATGGTTAAGTGAAAAAAAAAATTCTGCCGAGTTATCACGGTGACCTTGCTCTTTCTTCCCTTAATTTGTAGTGTAGTTTACTACTCATCCTTTCATGTCATATTGTATGTTGTATATGCAAAGGTGGCTTGTTAACTCTTATTTTTTGTGGTAATCATTAATTTTGTTGCTTCCTTTTCTCACATCTATTGTTCTATTTATATGTTTTTAGCCGAATTTTAGCACCTGTTTAGCCATAGATTTTAGGTATGTGTTTTGAAAAACAACACTGTTTGTTCATGATGAAACATGATTTAAAGCAGTTTTTGGGTGAAATTTTTTGAAACGTGATCAGGTTTTTAGAAAGATTTTGAATTTTTTTTTCAAGTACCCAAATATTGTCTATTCCACTCATAAAACTTCAAGTTTTTTTCAAATGAAATGCATATCCAAATACAATTTCAATTTCCAAAAATTATTTTTCAATAACTTCAAAAACTTTTTTTTACAAATGTCAATCAAATCTATGTCCAAATGCTAGCTTAATATGATGAAGAGGGAAAATTTGTGCTTTTGATCACTTAATTATTGAAAAATTCCAACTTTGGTTTCGTAATATTATAGAGAATTCATATTGATTATCTCTAACTAGTTTAAAGGTGATATAGTTAATTGCTTGTTTATCTAATTGATTATGTACATTTATAATTTAATCCGTTATTAGTGAATTCTTTCAGTCGATCCACTAATAATTTTCTACAAATTCAATGAAGTTTTTATTGTTAAAGCATGTGAACGTTCATTGTTTATGCTAAGAGAAAGTTAACCCATACTCGTACTTCTTAAGGTAAAAGTTTATGAAATTTGTAGAAAATTGTCGGCCGAGAGACTGTAAGTGCACAATTATCTTAATAAAAATATTAAGAGCCTCTTGGCCATACAAATTTTTTCACTTTTTTCAAAAAGAATTTCACTTTCTTCGAAATCAATGTTTGACCATAAAATTTTTAATTTTCATTTGAAGATGAATTTAAGAATTTTTCGAAAATTTGTAAAACTCCGTAAGCTGTTTTTCAAAATTTACTTCAGATCACTCACAAAAATTCAAAAAATAACACAAAATGGTATTCATGTTAGAACATAACTCTAATTTTTAAATATTTTTTTTTGATAATTAAAGATTTTATTAATCACCAGAATGTTTACAATAAGGAGCCATAGCAAGACTACATCACAGTCTGCTATCTAAGCAAGACACAAAAAGATACTTAACTACTAGAGCTAAACTAAATACTAAGTTGTTGTACCAGTTTTATAATTCTAGTAGATGCCCGAATATTACAAACATAAGCAAATTCCTCACCAACTGATTCTGACTCTTTGCTTTACTTTCAAATCTTCGTTGATTCCTTTCAATACACTTTGTATGCACACATTCAGTATATGCCAACTTAAAGACTTGAGCTCTTTGTGATTTACCCTTTGATGCTTGAATGATCCATTTCTCCATTTGTTCCTGTTGTGTTGTCCTGAAAAGAGGAACCTTCATCCATTTTAACACACCTTCCCAGACTTTGTTAGAAAAGGGACAGTCCATGAATACATGGTTCCTTGTTTCACCGTAACTATTACATAGATTGCATATAGGATCAACATTTATCCTCCAGGAGGCAAGTCTATCAACAGTCATTAGTTTCCCATGCATCTACAACCACACTATGAATTGAGCTTTTGGTCTAGCATCATTTCCAAATCTCAGTGTCTTTTAAGGAATTCTCTCATTATCACCAATAAGTTTAAGATTCATCAGCATGATTAAGTTGCCTGCTTTGATATTTTGAATCACTGCCATCGTATCTCTAGCTTCAAACATTTTCCTCACCATCCATCCAGCGTGTAGAGGGATAGCCATTTGCCTGAATTGTTGGTTCTTGATGTAGTAAGCATGTAACTATCTGATCCATAGTCTTTCTACCTTATGCTCAATATCCTAGCTAGCCTTAGCTATTGCAGCTTTGTTCCATAGTCTTATGTTTAGCAAGCCTAGGCCACCTATTGACTTTGGAGTGAAAACCTTCTCCCAAGCTATTAGAGCCTTCCTTGTGATTGTATTTGTGCCAGACCATAAATAGCTTCGACAATAGGCCTCAATTGTACTTAGTACTTTTGAGGGGATAACAAACAGTTGGGACCAATATGCTTAGATATCTATCAAAGAGGACGGTTTGGATTAACTTGGATCTCCCTGCATATGATAGTTTCTTTGTAGTCCAAGTAGAGATTCTTGCTACCATCTTGCTGATCAATAGTTGCCACTGAATTAAGGAGATCTTTTTAGTGGCCAGAGGGATCCCCAGGTATTTGAAGGAAAGTTCTCCTTTTGGAAATCCTAACACTTGAAGAATTTGATCTTGAACCCCCCGAGTAATTCCCCCAAAATAAATGGGGATATTCTCCATGTTAGCTTGAAGTCCTGAAGCAGAACAGAAGTCCAAGAAGCACCTATTCAGAATGGCTACAGACTCAACATCTCCTCTAGAGAATAACAGTTAATCATCTCCAAATGACAAATGAGTCACCGTTAGCTTAGAACACTTTGAGTGATATTTGAATTTCTTGTTTCCTTTCACATCATTGAGCTTTCTACTAAGGTATTCCATGGCTATTGCAAAGAGGAATGGAGAAATTGATTCCCCCTATCTGAGCCCTTTGGCTGCATCAAATAGAGTTGTGGGTTCTCCATTAACCAATATAGAGTATTTTACTGTCTTCACACATTCTAAGATCCACATGGTGAACTGTCTAGGAAATTCAAGTTCATCTAATACCTGCTCCAGAAATTTTTATTCCACTGAATCATAGGCCTTTTGTAGGCCTATTTTTATCATGCACCTAGGACACACATTCTTCCTTGTATATGACTTCACCAGTTCTTGAGCAAGGAATATGTTATCAGATTTCTTCCTGCCTGGAACAAATCTAGTCTGAGCTTCACACACAACTAATGTAATAACTTTCTGAATTCTTGATACAAGGACTTTAGAAATGATTTTGTACATAACTGTACAACAAGCAATTGGCATGTATTCTTTCACTGTATCTGGATGATAATTTATCTAGCAAGGCTATCATCATATCTAGCTCCTATTGCAGCTTGAATTCCTTGTAGTTCTTCTCTTGCTCTATCATTCTTCTCTGATGTTGATTTAAAATCTTTTTGGTTCAGCTGTATGAAGACTGATCTCATTGCCTTTTGTTTGTTCCGAACATTTTGCATAGGATCTATATCAAGTTGCTTCTTCCATTGTTCCTCAATTAGCTCCAAGAATTGTTCATGTTAAATCTATATGTTGAAGAATCTGAAAGGAGCTCTGATACTATGATTCACATTTTGCAAAGTCAATAGCATTGGGGCATGGTCTGAAATGGTAGGAAGATCATATTCTAAGACAATGTGTCCCTAGTTCATCATCCAATCATAATTGCCAAAAGCTCTGTCAATTTTGCTACTGAATCTCTCTACTCCCGTTGCTTATTTGACCATGTGAAATATTCACCTTTCCATTGAAATTCATTTAGTAGAGTGGCACTGATACAGTCTGAAAAGTCCTTAACCTCACTGAAGCTCACAGGATGGCAGCTCCTTCTATCTGTAGTCAATAATATTGCATTAAAGTCCCCACACACTAGCCATGGGCAGTTGGTATTGCTCGGTATGTTTTGCGAAGTGTTCCATATACTTCTCCTCTCCTCCACAGTACTGAATCCATAGAAAATAGTCAGAGCACATTGAAAGTTAGTAGAGAAATCTCTAACTTCACAATGTATTAGTTGAGCTTCTACCTTCAGAACAGATATAGTATATTCTCCTTGATCCCACATCAACCAAATTCTTCCATTGACAGCAGCTGAGTAATTATTGATAATACCCCAATTGGAAGCAATATTTCTAGCTACTTTTGGACATCTATGTTGCTTAACTCTGGTTTCCAACAGGCCCAGAATTTTGATATTTTTTAACCTTATATACTTCTTTAACTTCTTCTGTTTATACACTTTATTTACACCTCTAATATTCCATATAAGCCAAGTCATTGTGAAATGATAATACCTCCCAAATCAGGAGGTTTTGCTTTTCTTGTTCTCTATTCCTCTCTTTGCATTGCAAATACATTTCCATTCTTAGATTTGCTAATCAAAGCAGCACACAACCTTGGGAAGTTGATCAAATTTAGTTTCGGGCTTGGCATTTTCTCCTTGCCTTTTGAAGCATTCCTCACTGTTCCCTTTGGTGTTGTTACTTGGCTTTTTGATTCAGCTTCTTGTTGTTGCTGTTTGCTTTCATTATTAGTAACTCTAGGCTGAGTTACTTCCACATGATCCAGCTACTGTTTGTCCACATTTTAGCTCGTTGATAGTATATCTTTAGGTTTCCATTCCTGAATCACCTCCTTCTGCTCACCTCTTCTCTTGTTTTGCGTTTTCCTTTCCATCAATTGTTGATGCGGTATCTTTTTAGAACATATGTGCCCTATAGTTAAGCATTGAGGACACAATTGGGGCTTCCATTCAAATACCACCTCCTGCTGAAATCTTTGTCCATTTGCATCCATAACTGTTATTGTGTCAGGCAGTGGTTTAGACACATTTACTTCAATCAACATTTTGGCATATGAGATCCTTGTTTGTTTAGTCGTACATTCATCCGCAAACAGTGGTTTCCCCAATGCACTAGCAATTCTTCCCAAAGATCCACATCCCTAGCAGCTCATAGGTAATTTGGAAAATTTAACCCAGAATGGTATCTCTGTCATGAACTCTTGACTAAAATCAAAAGCAGGAATCCTTCTTTCAGAATAATTGGTCGATTTCAAATAGTATAAGACCCAGGAAATAGAATCTCATTCATATCATTCACATCATGCAATCGATCGACATAATATCCTTCCTCATGCAGATACAGATCCGACATAGGTATGGTATTCCACATCTGGGAAATGTACATATGCATGAGTGAATATCCTGGTGTTTCTCCCATCACATAGACAATGAGAGCATTTTTCCACTTTTTCAGCTTCCTTCTCAACTTCATTCTTCTCCAGCTGAACTATCGTTTCACCATTTACAATTTGAGGAGGGGAATAGGTTAAGGTCATACCATTTTCCGTAGCTCTATTTCCAGCAAACAATGAGTTCCACTTTGATTTATTCACAGCTACATCTTGCTCTGTAGTAGCCTCCTTATTTTCCTCTTGATTGTTAGTGTTACTCTGTGTTAGGACTTCATCACCCTGTGCTCCAATATCATTTTCACTTGAAGAAAAATTTCACTTTCAAAATTTTACAATTCTTATGTCCAAACGCCCACTAAGTGTGCTTAGTCAAATATATATCACAATTAAATTTAGTACTGTTTGAGGGATCAAAAGCACAAATTATCCGTTTCAAAAATTCAACGTTATTTGTCTCCATGTCCATACATTTTTTTCTTTTCTCCAAATTTGGTAAATTTATTTAAGATACCAATGTGGTGAAGTTGACTAGTGAACTTAAAAAGAAAACCAAAATTTCAAGAGCAAGGCCTGAAAAGAAACTAAACTGGAGATTTAAATACTAGGAGTTAAGTCGATGTGAAAGTTTTTCCTTCTTGATAATTAATAAGTAGTAGTATTACTTATTAAACTAAATGAATGCCAAGAGACAATAAGATCTACTGTAACTTGAAAAAATAATTAACTACTCCCTCCGTTTCAATTTAAGTATCTTAATTTGACTAGATACAAAGTTTAAGAAAATAAAATTTATTTTTGAAATTTATGGTGTTTGATTAAAGAGTGTAATGTATCAAAATGACTTTAAAATTTTGTTGTCTTAAATATGTCATGTAAAATATTAAATTAGAAAGTTACCAAATATTAAGAAAAATAATTTTTTTAAACAGACTAAAAAGAAAAGTGTCACGATCCCAAATCTACACTGACTGTGATGACGCCTATCGTGGTACTAGGCTAGCCAACTTACTGAACATAATACAAGGTACTTTCCATTTAGAACAATAATGCAACTTTATCAAAATCTCACGCGTTTAAATACTTCACAAATGTGGATAAGAAATGAAAATATCTGAACAAAAATCTCCAAAACTCGGAGCCAACAATCATGAGCATCTAATGAAACACAGAATCTGACACGATTTCCTTAATACATCAAGTCTAAGAAAAATATAAATAGAAACAAAATGAGAGGGAAAATGATGGGGCTGCAAACGCCGTGCAGCTACCTCACAATCTCCGACAACTGCTCCACTGATGAAGAATCAAATCTCACTCGATCCGGGACTTGGATCTGCACACAAGGTGTAGGGAGTAACGTGAGTACACTAACTCAAAAAGTAACAAATATAAATAAGTACTTGAGTGCAGTGATGAGCTTTTATAATAGTAAAAATTCATATAATAAACATCAGTGAAAAACAATAGATCAAGTCAGGGATCTACGTCCCGAGAGTTTCACAAAACTCCAGCTTTTCCCTTTCCAAATTTCATATTAAAAAACATTGGTTCAACATTTATCGTTTAGAGGCAAGGATGCAAAGAAGAGTGAAACAGTAGTTTCATAGCAAATAAGCCCCTCGGGCACAGTGTCACTCACAATATAAAGCCTCT
>ML439388.1:3672-18240 GCA_005239525.1 Nicotiana knightiana
TTGTTGGGGGGGGGGGGGGGGGCTCGTTTTGTCCTCTTGTAAGACGTTGTGCGTATGTAAATTTTTGAATAAGATTGTTTGCCTTTGGCTGTATATCCCTGGATTTCTCCTCTTTTTCTTTTGAAAAAGATCTTTCGATTTTCTCGTGATGAGTCTTTGTCTTTCAATTGGGAATTCGGTGGGGCGAACCTTACTTTATTCGAGCGAGGTTGAATTTTACTCAATTCGAGCGAAGTCAAATTTTGCTTGATTTGAGCGAGGTTGAATTTTATTTTATTCGAGCAAGGTCGAATTTTATTTGATTTAAGCGAAATCAAATGTCATTTGATTCGAGTGAGGTCGAATTTTACTTTTGTTTGGCGATGATTGGAGGCCGCATGGGTGAAAGTTCTAGCGAGGTCGAATTATTACTTTCGCTTGGCGACGACCTGAGGTTGTATGGTGTAAATTCGAGCGAGGTCGAATTGTAACCCGTTGTGAGTTCGAGCGAGGTCAAAGTTTAATTTGTTGATTCGAATGAAGTCGAATTATCACTTTAGCTTGGCGATGGCCGGGGGCTGTCTGGTGTAAATTCGAGCGAAGTTGAATGGTAACCCATTATGAGTTTGAGCGAGGTCGAACTTTAATTTGTTGATTCGAACAAGGTCGAATTATCACTTTATCTTAGCGAGGTCGAGGGCCTTATGGCGTAAATTTGAGTGAAGTCGAATTGTAACCCGTTATGAGTTCGAGCGATGTCGAACTTTAATTTGTTTGGCGATGGCCGGGGGCCGTGGAGTGGTAAGAATGTTGATGTTGCCTTGATTTTATTGGAGAATACCATGCGCTATTGCATAGCTTGTGTATGCATCGGGTCACAGTCTATCTAGTTCCTTCATTGCTCGGCCTGGAGAGGCCGTTGATGGGACGGGCGATGAACTCATTACTTAGGCTTTGGGGCACCCTGTGTCTCGATTAATTCGAACGTGGTTCGGATGCAATCCATAGAATTTAGTCGGTTGAATTAGCATAGCGTCGCCTATGGGCAAGCTTTTCATGCTTATGTTCTGCCTGTGTTGGGAGATTGTGCATTTTCTGGGCTGGCCGCCCAGTCCCGAACTATGGAGATTAATTCAGCTTGTTCTGAACCATTTTTCCATTATCTGCAGTATGATATGGTACGGGGAATTTCCCGATTTTCCATTTTTCGAAGGGAGGAACTTGGAGCCTGTATGTCGGCAGTCCTTATCGCGTTTGGGAGGACGCCCTTGTTCTCTGTTTCACTTCCTTTTTTTTAAAAAAAAAAAAATAGGAATAACAAGTAAGAAGTACATGGAATCATTTGTTACCTCGAGCGCCTGGTTAGCTGATGAATGGGGGGATCGGTCGCGTTTCCCTCGCCGGTTTTGCTCTTTAGACTTGGGAAGTTCCCACGTTTGGCGACGAATTAGGGATCGCACCGCAGATGGCTCATTTTGTTATGTATTCTGGTACTAGTTTCCGTCCTGACGTTGGTTTCAGCTTCGTGCCCGGCTTCATCACTTGTTGAGTTTTGGCATCTCGTGAAAGGACGATCTATTCCTCAATTAGGGTCTTGAGTTCAAGTCCTAGTTCGTCTCAGCCCCAAGCGCGCAAAGATGGAGAAATGTAAGTCATAACATAAAATACGGACGAGGAATATTTTGGTCAGTAAATTACACAAGCAGCCTCGTCTCATACAATAGGAAAGAATGCGACATACGCAGGACGTAGAGGGTGTTGGGCGCTTACCTGGAAATGGGATTATGGACGCGCTTGGTACACGTAGACGTAGTCCCATTATGACAACTCAGGCTCACAGTGCATCAGGGCTGTTGTTGGGGCGCAATGCAGCTTTCGCGTGTAAATCAGACATGTCTCCGGCTTCGAGTAATGCTTTACCCTTGGTTGGGTGAATCATTACTGAATGGGAGACAGAGTTAAGGTCATGTTTGGATCTAGAGGGAACTAAGGCTTTGTCTAGAAAATCCCCACAGACGGCGCCAAATTATTTTACCAAAACGTGTTAAACCTTTTCTTAAAACGAATTAATGAGAAAAGTAGGGGATAGATCCTAGCCATGGATAATTAACTCTAGATCAAAGAATATTAAGTAGTAAAAATAGGATATGATTAAGTTCATGTACTCATTAAGATTGTAAAAGATATCAAATGTACATGACGAGCTTACATTCTCGATGCTACTGCTCCACAATGTAAAATGAAGAAGAAAAAGAAGATGCACCATTAACGGCTACGAGATACATCTTTATCGATTCCATAATGATGATTACATGGGACCGCAACAAGGTCCTAAAGCTTCACTTCTTTACGAGATAGATATCTCTGCTCCTCTGTGTTGAGAGAAAAAGAAAAAGTCCCCCTCTATTATTCACTTACCTAGTATATATACTAGGCATTCTCACTTACCCAACGGTCCTTAACCAGGATATTCTAATCTGCCAACTGTCACACCCCTTTTCTACCCCCCAAAAGATATATGTTATTGGATTATTGTGGGTTGAAGAGTTTTTCTAATTAAAGTGACAATTTTAAAATAGGGATTATTTTATTGCTCAGAGTCGCCACTTGGAATTGATTTTTGGGTCTTCCAAGTCACCTTTTATTTGAATCCCTAATCAAAGGAAGATTTGACTCTCTTTTTATTGGTCCACGAAAATAAAGTTCGGGTAAGAAATTTTGTTGATCGGGGAGAAGGTATAAAGCATTCCCCGAGTCCCGTGGTTCTAGCACGGTCGCTTTATTGACTTAAACTTGGCTTAAATTAATTTTGGACAAACTGTGATTTATAAGATTTTCATGTTTTACTTATTCGCTTTTATTTCTTGATTATCGGATTTATCAAGAAAAATAATTTTGGATGAATTTCGTTGTCATAACCACGCTACGCAAGCGAATGCGTGATCGAGACAAAATTTATTAATTTTATCATAACTGTGTTACGCAAGCGAATCCGCAATTATGACAAGATTATTAGTATATTATTACTTTTAAAATAAATTACTACATTTAAGGAATTAATTAAAAATTAACTATCGCACTACGCAAACGAATCCGCGATTTTTAACAAAAAGGAATAATTAGAAATTAATTAAAGCTAGTAGAAATAGTGTGAAATTATTGAATTAAAATTTATTGAATGTTAAAAAATCACGCTACGCAAGAGATTCCGTGAGTTAAAGCGCGCTTACCAATTGCCTAGCATTTAAATTAATTATAAGAGACTAAATTATTTCATAAAAGAAAACTCCGATTTTTATCGGGGTTAGGTGACTAAACAAATACATACATATGTACGTATATGAGTTGGGCCAAACATTTTAAAAGAACGGAAAAATAAGAATCATATTCTAATGTTTATGCCTAAACCAAGCAAATTGCCGATAATTTCATGATTTAACTTTATAGCCCTGTAAAGTCAATAAGAACTGATAATTCAAAAAAAAATATTACATGAATTCTAAAAGAAAGTACGGCCAAGAGCCCTTTTTAAATTTTAATACTTCAATTAATTCTTTTACTAAACTATGTGTTGAATTACTACCCGGGTAACATATCAACACCCCAAATGACATATTGACTACATGACAACAAAAATGAAAAATAAAGAAAGGAAGGAAGTTAGTGACATGCTTGAAAGAGAAAAACTATTTTTGCTCAAATTGTTCCTCTCTTAAAGCACCATGATGGCTCAATTATTTGATGCCTCGCTAACCTTTTCTTCGTTTTTTTTAGAATATAAAACTATTCTAAGTTAATAACTTTATGCAAACTCTACAATCAAAAATCAAAATTCTAGTATTCGGTACAAACATTGTAAATACTTCATACAACTTATAGATATAATAACTTGACAAGGGAATAATGAAATTAGAACTATTACATCACATATATTCAATAAATGTATCAAATAGTCAAAAGGAGCACAACATATTCATGGCATGAAACAAAACAGAATATAGAAGCTTGAATAATCTCATTCACACTCTCATTCAGATCAAGAATTACAACATCAATTGAGGGAGTTACCTGAAATGGAGGAACACCAAAATATAGCGGTGAAAATAAGCAGAAACAGCAGAAAGAAGCAATAGGAGCAGCAATAAAATCAGCAGTGTTAAAGCAGCCCAGAAATCTTAGTAAAACCAATGACTTTCAAGAGAAGGTAACTCAGAAACAAACTCTAAGACTACTATTTTTTCTGAAAAAAATTATGCACTCTAAGACTCACTCCTAGAGCTCACAATTTCAGCTTGCTAAATGAAGCTTCAACTGAATTTTTCCTACCAACTTGTGTTCTTTTTGAGTGAGTAGAGATGTCCAGAATATGTTAGTGTAAGAGTGTGTTTTTTTTTAAAATCTGAAATGAAGACCCTCTCTTTATAGGAGAGGGAAGACCTTGAATTATTATTACCAATATGTCCAAAGGACAAGTTTTTCACCAAAAATATGTCCAAACTATTCAAAGGAGAGATTTTTTGGTCAAAATCTATTCAAAGGACAGATTTTTTGGTCAAAAATTTGTCCAACGAACAAACTTTTTCCAACTTTGAACAATGTTTGGAGTATTGTACTCCAAATAGTCCGCAAACAGTAAAAAATAAACCAAACATGTACCCTACTTCATCATTTGCCTTTTACCCTTTACAAACAAATATCAAACTAACTAACCAATTCAAACCAATATAAAAATAGAAAATTCAGCATTGAACTTAGCCAATTAAACTAATGTTGATATGATTAATCCAAGGAAAAAATAAAAATCTATGATTAGGCAAAACACGTATTATAGTGAAATAATTAATCACAACATAATTAACTAAGCATAGAAATCAGAAAAAATACTATACGAAGTAATGAATCGATCATTATCAAAACTTAAACCTAAACAAGATGACAAATCAAATAGGAAAAACAGAAATTTAAAACAAAGAGAAGGGGATTAGGAGTTTTACCAAACTCGGGTCCGCTATGAGGCAGCCGACTCGAGCACATTTTTCGTTGAGATAAAATGCCACTGTAATTTCCTTGGCACATGGCCATCGAAACTAGGATTTTTATCTCAAAGAAAAACGTGTATAGGTCGAGAAAAATGGCTTCGGACATTAGGGTGGTCGCGGCAGAAGGTGGCTGGCCAGATTTTGGTCGCCGGAGGTGGCTGGCGGTAGTGGAGTTTTAGGGAGAGATTGACATTAATAAGTAGGTCTTGAAGAGCACTTCCCGTTGATGTAGGTATTTTAATGTGGGGAGATCTATAACTTCATGAATTTGAGGAAAAAGAGGCGGCTAGGGTTTCAGATTTTTCTATATTTGCGGCATTTGAGAATGATTCTAAGGATTCGGGGCTTGGATTCATGAAGAAAAGGTTGAGAGGAAGAGATGGTGAAAAAATGGGGTGGTTTGGACGATGGCCGCCGGCGGTGGCGATTTCCAGCCGGCGGCGCCGCCGTGGAGGGTGTGGGCGACAGAGATAGGGAGAGGGAGAAGAAAGAGTGAAGAGAGAGGGATCTAGGGCTTCATTAAGTGAAAAATGGCCAAAAATCTTATTTACAAAGCATTATATACCTTGGAAAAAAATAAACCAGGACCGTTGGATCTTGAGAATTGAAGGGCTAAGATTGGATCTTAGTTTCAGTTAATGAAACAACGTAGTTTTGTTTAAACTACGTCGTTTTAACCCTCTCCTATCAGCCACTTAATTGGCATTAAAATTTCACTCTTAGCTACCCAACCATTTCAATTTTAACCATTTTCCTTTAATCTTATCTCATTAAACTATAATCTAATTAACCTAAATACTAACTAATAAAATTAAACCTAATAAAACTCATTAGCCAACAATTGAATTAATCATATGAGAAGTTAATTTGATTAACTTATCAAATAATTAGTCAATTAAAAGAGCAAACACACAAAAAGACAATTTTTTTGTTGGTATTTTTGTGATAAAAAAAATTGTAATAATAAATTTAGGAGATGTTAAAAATAGTGCAAAAATTAGGTATTCACAGCTGCCCCTCTTTGCTCGAGAACATGAAGTATTTTCGTGCAAAGAGAAGTGAATGCCATAGCTAATTTTTCTCACATATCACTCCAATGGAAGCAATTTTTTGAAAAATGTTGATCGAACCTTGCTCCCGAGGTTGCCTACATACCCTTGTTTAGAGGAATCAGGTCAGTGTAGTTCTGGAAAAATTTTGGTAGTTAGAACTACCGCACACTGGAGTTGACTGTTGTTGTTGTTGTTGCTACTATTACTTGCTACTGTTATTGTTACTCGTTGTTTACATCAAAAGAAAAGGATAAGAGAACTACATATGTCTGCAAACTAAGAGTTACAAAATTCCTATCTATGCGTCTTCCGGAATCAAATCTTGATTCTTGACTTGCTCACTTGTGTTAACCTTAGATTGGATCTTGATTCTCCTTGAAGAAAAGATTATGACTCAATCTCGATTGCTTGCTTTCTGGATAAGAATTTGAGAAGATGAATCTTGAGAAGCTGGGTTGCCGACACATTGTCAAAGTTAACTCCAACTATCATGTGATTGTCCTTCTGATGATAACTGAAAGTGCAAGCTTCGATCGTCACAAACTGTGTTTTATGGCGGGGCCTACAAAGCCATCAAAGACGAACAAAAATTTTCTGCCCCAGTTTGGACTAGGAAAATTTTGTGAGTTATTAGAGAAAGCTATAAACTATCTAATTTATTGAAAGGCAGACGAAAACAGTAGTATAAACTAGCTAAACGAGATAAAAAAATTTAACGAGGGATTGCGTACCCTACGTTACCAGAGGATATGTAATCAAGGGTCGGTGCCCTGTATTACTGAAGATGAATGTAACCGGGGTTGGCACCCTGTATTACTCAAGAGGAATGTAACTAGGGGTTGGTACCCTGTATTGCTGAGGAGGCATGTAACCAGGGGTTGGTACCCTGTATTACTGAAATAAGTGTAACCAGGGGTTGGCACCCTGTATCACTGAAAGGAATGTAACCAGGGGTTGGTACCTTGTATTACTGGAAGGAATGTAACCAAGGGTTGGAATGTAACCAAGAGTTGGTACCCTGTATTACTGAAAGGAGTGTAACCAGGGGTTGGCACCCTGTATTACTGCAAGGTGTGTAACCAGGGGTTGGCACCCTGTATTACTGCAAGGTGTGTAACCAGGGGTTGGCACCCTGTATCACTGAGGAGGAATGTAACTAAGGGTTGGTGCCCTGTATTACTGATAAAGTGCCGAATCCATCTAGGAAAAAAGGTTCTACCTAGGTTAAGCTACGTGAAACATCCTGAGTGAAGAGTACTTCTGTCCGGAACTATGAGCTGGATCCCCTTAGGAAAAATGGTTTTACCTGAGTTAAGCTACGTAAAACAACCTGAGTGAAGAGCAATTCTACCGGAAATATGAGTTGGATCCCCCTAGGTGAAAAGGTTCTACCCGAGTTAAGCTACGAAAATGGGAGGTATGGACAGTAGTGATGTATGCTGAAAATAAAAGAAAAATGGAGATTTTAAGAAGCTTATGTTTGGTGACATTCGCCCTTTGAGAATTGTCATTCTGCACTACCTTGTCCCTGCTTCAAACAAAGAAAAATTTATGAGTTTTCAAAGTGGTGGTTGGTTTGTTGCCTTGATACCCTGTTGTGGTTTGAATTCACGGTCACTCCGTTGTTGAAGAACTGATTCTATCAGTATGGTACCGAGGTGCTCGGATACTCTGTATTGCATTTTGGAAACCTTGTTTTTTGATGTTTCCCCTGACTGTTTCATACTCGGATGTCCACGACACCGCTAACCCTTGCCCCCAAGGCAGGGCAATTTTTCCCCTTAAAAATCAAACTCAGTTGTCTTGCACCCAACACTAGTCTGTGTCAGTACTGCTTATCAACTTTTCTCTTGAAGAACGTCTTGCTTAGGCAACCTTTTCAGTTTCTTTGAGACACCTTGGTTGCCTTAACAAGCGAGATCACAGATGGATCATGTCTTCGTCAATGTCATATATGCCCCAAATTGTGCTCGATATTTTGGGAAACTGTAGCCAGTTTTGCAGCCATTCCTTTGCTTCGCTTTTGAGGAAAGATTAGACTGGAAGGGACTCAAAGAAAAATTATGGGTAAAAATAGAAGAATACTTGAAGGTGAAATTAAACTGTGCATAAACTAAAGGCGTCCCTTTCGGGACAAGGAATAGGGAGACTTATCTGGAAGTATGTGCCGACTTCAATGAATCATGACATGCATTTTGGATTGGACGCCTGATCCATCTGAGCTGTCTAATTCTCAAAATCCGTCGCAAATGTTCATCTTGAAACTGTCTTGGTTGTGCTCATGCCGGTGTATCAAAGACCCTCATTCAGCTAGTAGCGCCCTTTGCGGGTTTTTGCTAACTGACCTCTCTCATTTCTCTACTTACCATCACCCTATGGTGCCCATTTGAGTTTTTACCAATAAGACTCTCTCATTTCTCTTCTCATTGTCACCTTACAGTTCCCATATGGGTTTTCACCGATAAGACTCTCTCATTTCTCTACTCACTATCGCCTTGCAGTGCCCATACGGGTTTTCACCGATAAGACTCTCTCATTTCTCTGCTCACTGTCGCCTTACAGTGCCCATACAGGTTTTCACCGATAAGATTCGCTCATTTCTTTTTCTTCTTTTTTTGTTTTTTTTTTAAATATATGACATGCAGAAGGTTGCCCAATGCCCCTGGCATGGGAACTTCAAATATTCTCAAAGATCGACCATAAGTTCTTAACATGGAAAAATAGGAAAAGAACCTTGAACTGAATTATAATTTTTGGAACCGTTTCTAAAGAAAAAATCATAAAATATAACAAACTTCTGCCCCAGTTTTGTGGTATTGGTAATATGGATTTTTGTTGTGATGGGACCAAACCCAGGTTAAGGCTGCCTACGTATCCTTTCAGAATCAGGTCGGACGTAGTTCAATGGCTCAGAGGATTTGTTGTTATGATTCTTTTCTTTTCTTTCCTTTTTTTTTGTACACAGGTTCCAAAAAGCGGGAAACAAAAAAGACAAATACAGCTCAAAAGGGTTAGCAAGAGGGTGACACCTATTTGGAACAACGAGCAATGGTAGCCTTCTCGATTCTGAGAAAATAATGCGTGAAAGTTCCACAGTGGGTATATATCAGACATAATATCTTTTGACTGCATCTGCGTTAATAGTCATTCCTGGTACCCTTCCTTCTTCATCTACCAAGTGCAAGGCCCCTTTTGGTAACACTTTCTTGATGATGTAGGGTCCTTGCCAGTTTGGGGAGAACTTTCCTTTAGCTTCTACTTGGTGTGGAAGAATGCATTTCAGAACGAGTTGGCCCACCTCGAAGTGCCTTGGACGCACTTTCTTGTTGTAAGCGCGTGCCATTCTTTGCTGGTATAACTGGCCAAAGCACACTGCTGCTAGCTGTTTTTCATCAATCAGCATTAGTTGTTCTAATCGGGTCTTTACCCATTCTGTATCTCCAGTCTCCGACTCTGGAATGACTCCAAGAGAGGGAATTTCGACTTCAACTGGTATTACAGCTTCCGTTCCATATACCAACAGATAAGGAGTCGCACCAACGGATGTGCGAGAAGTTGTGCGGTATCCTAAAAGAGAAAAAGGCAACTTTTCATGCCATTGTCTGGAACTTTGGATCATCTTCCTAAGAATCTTCTTGATGTTCTTGTTCGCCGCTTCAACGGCTCCATTGGCTTTTGGCCGGTAAGGGAAGAATGGCGATGCATAATTTTAAATCGCTCGCACACCTCCTTCATCAAATTACTATTTAGATTGGCTGCATTGTCAGTGATAATGGTCTTTTGGATACCAAAACGACAGATGATGTTGGAATGGACAAAGTCTACCACTGCTTTCTTAGTTACTGCTTTGAAAGTGATGGCCTCCACCCACTTAGTGAAGTAATCAATTGCAACCAAAATGAATATATGCCCATTTGAAGCCTTTGGCTTGATTGGCCCAATAACATCCATTCCCCAAGCAACGAAGGGCCAAGGAGAGGACATGGGACGCAACTCTGAAGGTGGCGAGTGAATTAGGTCACCATGAATCTGGCATTGGTCACACTTGCGAACAAAACTGAAGCAATCTCGCTCCATGGTAAGCCAATAATACCCTGCCCGCAGAATCTTCTTCGCCAAAACATATCCATTCATGTGAGGTCCACATACCCCCGAATGCGCTTCACTCATGATCCGCTCAACTTCTGTGGCATCTATGCATCTCAACAAGTTCAAATGTGGGGTCCTTTTGTACAAAATTTCCCCATTCAGGAAGAAACCGCTGGCAAGCCGCCTTATAGTTCTTTTTTGATCTCCCTTGGCATGCTCTAGGTATTCCCTTGTTTTCAGGAATCATTTTATGTCATGATACCATGGTTCACCATCTGGTTCTGTCTCAACAGTGTTGCAGTAACTGTGTTGATTCTGAATTTGGATCTCCAATGGATCAATATGAGTATTTCCTAGATAAGGGAGCATCGAGGCTAAGGTAGCCAAGGCGTCGGCTAGTTCGTTGTGAAACCTGGGAATGTACCTGAACTCGATGGATTTGAATATTTTGCTCAGGTCTTGCACAAATTGTCTGTATGGAATAAGCTTGATGTCTTGAGTCTCCCATTCTCCTTGGGCTTGCTGGATAAGCAAATCAGAATCTCCCATAACCAATAGTTCATGCACATCCAGATCGAGGGCCATTTTCAGACCCATGATACCAGCTTCTTATTCTGCCGTATTATTGGTACAAAAGAAACAGAGTCGGGCTGTTGCAGGGTAATGTTTTCCGATAGGCGAGATGATGATTGCCCCGATACCAACTCATTTGATATTGACATCCCCATCAAAATACATTTTCCATACGTGGCTGGTGTCTGGAACTACTTCCTCTATTGAGTTGACCTCTTCGTCTGGGAAGTATGCGCTCAGTGGCTTGTAATCACCATCAACTGGATTCTCTGCCAAATGATCTTCCAAAGCTTGTGCTTTCATTGCGGTGCGAGTGACATAGACAATGTCGAACTCTGTGAGCAGAATCTGCCATTTTGCGAGCCTGCCAGTGGGCATCGACTTTTGAAAGATGTACTTCAAAGGATCCATTCTGGATATGAGGTAAGTGGTGTAGGATAGGAGATAATGCCTCAACTTCTGAGCAACCCAAGTCAAGGCACAACACGTCCTTTCTAAAAGGGTGTACTTAACCTCATAATTGGTGAACTTCTTGCATCATTTTGCCCCAGAACGCATCCAAAGGAATTATCCATCACCGATAGATATAAAAATAAAGGCCTACCAGGTTCAGGCGGGACCAGTACAGGGGATTTTGACAGATAGTCTTTGATCTTATCAAAAGCTCTTTGGAAATCGTCCGTCCATTTGATAGCAGCATCCTTTTTCAACAGCTTAAAGATGGGCTCGCACGTGGTTGTGAACTCAGCAATGAACCTACTGATGTAGTTCAACCTTTCGAGCAAACTCATGACTTCCTTTTTATTCTTCGAGGGTGGCAAATCTCGAATGGACTTTATCTTAGATGGATCCAATTCGATGCCTCTCCGGCTGACTATGAAACCTAGGAGCTTCCCAGATGGAACCCCAAATGCACACTTGGCTGGATTAAGCTTAAGGTCGTACCTTCGAAGCTGTTCAAATAACTTTTTCAAATCGCGCACGTGATCAGCTTGTGCCTTTGATTTTATGATGACATCATCGACATATACTTCTATCTCTTTGTGCATGACCCTGTAACAATAAGTACCCCATGGAGTGCTGAAAGCGATTTTTTCTGCGTCATCCTCATCCATTAGAATCTGGTGGTACCCAACATAGCAATCCACGAACGATTGTATCTCATGCTTTGCGTAATTATCTACAAGAATGTGGATGTTTGGCAAAGGAAAATTATCCTTCGGACTTTCTTTGTTCAGGTCCCTGTAGTCAACACAGACTCTAGTTTTTCCATCCTTCTTCGGAACAGGCACAACATTTGCCACCCAGGTGGTGTATCAGACAGCTCTGACCACGTTGGCGCTCAACTGCTTCATTATTTCCTCTTTGATTTTGTCACTCATGTCCGTTTTAAATTTTCGTTGCTTTTGTTGGATTGGTGGAAAATCAGAATACATGGGAAGCTTATGAACCACTAGATCAGCGCTTAAACCCGGCATATCATCATAAGACCAAGAAAACACGTCTCTATGTTCAAACAAAAGTTGAATCAAGGAATCTCGGGTTTTTTGTTCAGTGTGAATGCTTATCTTTGTTTCTCTAACTTCTTTGTGACTTCCGATAATAATGGACTCAGTTTCATTGAGGTTGGGCTTAGGCTTATTTTCAAATTTTTCCAACTCTCTTGTTATTTCCTCAACATCCCCATCTTCGTCATATTCAACCTCTTGATTCATTATTTCGAAATTAGACAGCTTTTTAAGATCTGGGCGTGAATTCCGTATGCATGTCATGTTATTAAAGCCGGCATTAACGAAACTGAAATGGAAAAATGAGTGAATTAGGAAAAGGAAAAGATACAAAATTTAATACGAAATTGAACTGCATTTCATTGAATTCGAAAGGATAGAAGGGTTAACATCAAAACAAAACAAACATACTGAGATGTTTGTATTACAACCCTGAAAGTAACCCAAAATACAAAAAGAAGCTACAAAAGCAAACTACCAAGACTCCTTCCTTGTGGGGAGAGGAGTTGTTTCCCAATTGTTGAGCATGGTATCTGGGCCAATTAGTTGCACATCGGCACGACTAGTACCTTCACCAGCCTGGATCATATTCACTTCAGAAAACATATGGCTGAATCCATGGAAAATTTAATCAATGTTTGCATGCGCCGAGGAATTTTGACCTTCTTGGAGTCGTGGCTTGACAAAAGTGTAGAAATGTGAGGGATAGGTTGTTGCAAGACCCATACGTGATTTTTGCGGTGTTTGGCTTTGTCTTCGTCTGCTTTTGTCGGCCTGAAGCCTAAACCAAAATTACCCTGGTTACTGAACGGAGAAATGGGCTCCGAAATTCCTTGCAAAGATGCCCCCAAGCCTTTTCCTGGCTCATNTCATGAACAATAATCTCTTGCCTGTTATGTTTGAATTTGAGCATCTGATGCAAAGTGGATGGCACAGCTCGGGCCGTATGGATCCATGGCCTTCCAAGAAGAAAGTTATAAGAAGTGTCCATGTCCACTACTTGGAAGACAATTTCGAAGTCAACCGGCCCAATCATCATGGTGAGGTTGATCTCCCCAATGGTATCTCTCGCTGAGCCATCAAAAGCGCGGATACGGACATTGCTGGGCGGGTTCTATCTGTATTGATCTTCATGATTTGCAAGGTGGAGAGAGTGAATACATCTATGATCGAGCCTCCATCAACCATGACTCGCTTCACGTAGTGCCCCTCACATTTAACAGTCAAGTGCAAAGCCCTGTTGTGCCCGGCTCCTTCTTCGGGGAGTTCATCATCAGTAAAGGTGATTATGTTCACCTCAAAAAATCTGTTAGCCATATTCTCTAGTTGATTCACTGTGGTCTTCTCTGAGACACGTGCCTCATTTAGGATCTTGATTAGGACACGAGCATGCTCTTTTGAATGTATGAGCAAAGATAGTCGAGAAATTTGGGCAGGAGTCTTTCTCAGCTGGTCAATGATTGAGTAATCCTGAACTTTCATCTTCTTCAAAAACTCTTCTGCCTCTTCTTCAGTGACTGGTTTCTTTATTGGAAATGGGCTTTCTCTGATTTGCTTAGCCTTCCTCAACTCCTCTGGAGAGTAGCACCTTCCTGATCGAGTCAAACNCAATTGGCCTTCTCTAATTTTCTTGTCCTTCCTCAACTCTTCTGGAGAGTAACACCTTCCCGATCGAGCCAAACCTCCAGTTTCACCCACTTCTTCTATGATTTCCTTGCCTTTGTAATTCATCACAATTTTGTTGTAGTTCCAAGGAATGGTCTTCGTGTTTGTCACAGTGGGTTGCACGGCAGGTTTGATTATGATCGGCTCAGTTATACCCTTTGTACCGCCCTGGTTCTGTCTGGCGATGGGGTGGCCTCCAAGGACATTTAACCTTGGGCTTGGAACATTGGAGCGAACTTCCAACCTCGAGATTTTTGGACCAAATAAAGTTGACTTCTCTGAGCTCTGGGCGCCTTTCACAATCAATGGCACATCTCGGCTTGGACTTACTTTTAGACCTGTTCCTTCTTGAATTGCTCCTGATATCATTTCTACTCGACCAACCGACTTGTATTCTTGATCTCGTCCAATCATTCCCACAAAGTGAACATCATTGTGTACTGGCAAGGGGTTGTTGGTCACATTAGGAGGGTCCTCGTCATTTGTCACCACAATCAGTTTTTCAGCAATTAGTCTTTCTATGGCTCTTTTCAGAGTCCAGCAGTCATCAGTGCTATGCCCCGGGGCCCCTGAATGATATTCACATCTAGCATTTGCTTGAAATCCATGTGAATCAGGATGCATATGGTGGGGAGCGATGGGTCCAATCACGCCTATTTGCTT
>ML439389.1:0-14767 GCA_005239525.1 Nicotiana knightiana
ACTTGTTTCTACCCCTGTAGAATACTAAGTCCTTTTTCCTGTATTATTAGAGTAGTTTTCATTATGTTTCTCTAGCATCTTTTAGTCTATTCCTATAACTAGGGTTTATTTTTTGTAAGCATTATTAGGGGGGATCAAGCAATCAAATATTTTCTAGCAAGCAATTCTCTGTACTGGTGTCTCTCCCCCTCGACACCGCATTGCTNTTTCCTGCACGACACTGACAATCTCGTCTAGCGTACAACGGGGACCTCACTTGGCGGACGCAACCACCTTGACATCGGTTGCTTAGCCTTACGTCGCCCTTCCAAAGAACCTCAGGAAGGCGCCGCGTAATAGTATGTATGTGATGTGGGTATGTGACCATGAGATAATAGAGGGAAGAGGTTAGAGTAAAATCTGCACAATATCCGAAAATAATGTGACGTAACTATGCGAGAATCATGGATGGATTGAATCTCTTTTGAAAGTTACATTTGTTGCCTAACTTTAAAGGTCACGTGAATTCTTGTTGCTTTTTTTTTTTTTTTTTTTTTTTTTTTTTTTTTTAAATGATCCGGCGCCCCCCGANAACTATTAAGACAAAATATTAATGAACTAACACTAGACTAAATTTTATATATATATATATACGAAAAATATATTTTTCATATACTTTTAATATTACTAAGAAAAATATACCATAATTTATTAAAATTAAAATTAAATGAAATCATATATTGTTTGTAAATTTTCTTTTTCTCTTTACAAATAAAAATAAAATATGTATACTATGAATCTTAATATTTATTTTGTAATTTTTAATTTTCTTATATATGCTCTACTAAATGTAAGATAAAAATTTAAAATATCACAATAAGACCTAAAAGAAAGACTAACACTAAAATAGTATGGAATTCGGGTGTGGTAAAAAAAAAAGTTGTTCACAGTTACCGATTGATTTAGCTTGGTTCGAGGTTAGTGACTTGCCTAACCTTATATGGGGTAATCCCCATAGGATTTGGTATCCATACTTCTATGTGAGCACCATGTACGCGAGGTGACGAGTGCGTACACAGGCTAATTGTTGAAAAACCTAATTTTTATTGTGTAATTACTTGTTTTCCCTTTAATTGAATATACTAGCATGCATAATTACCCGCTTACCTTAGAA
This sequence comes from Nicotiana knightiana, assembly GCA_005239525.1. Lineage (NCBI taxonomy): Eukaryota > Viridiplantae > Streptophyta > Magnoliopsida > Solanales > Solanaceae > Nicotiana > Nicotiana knightiana. Next base: position 1,154 of record ML439389.1, read on the forward strand.
TAACATGTCTACGTGCCTTAATTGCTCAATTGAACTCTGTCACGACCCAAATCCTAATTCAGGTCGCGATGATGCCCAACACCGTTGTCAGGCAAGCCGACACTAATTATCTACGGAGTCTAGTTGTTTTCTATTGAATACTTTTCTTATCTCAAAATAGTTTAGCCACAAAGCATGGAATGTAACACATAGCTGGGAAATTTAAGTTACGAGGACCAATAATCAACTTTAATAAATTACATCACCAAAAGAATAGTCTACCAACTGTGTGTGCCAGGAACTAGTGTCACAAGTCTGTAGGCATCTAGTAGAGTACAATCAAAAGAATAACAGAACTATCCTACTGTCTAAGAAGAGATAGACAGAATAGCAAAATAAAGGCTCCACAGTGTTGCTGAAGATCGCCAAGAGAAGCAGCTCACCGTGAAGTTCAAACCAAGTATAAGTCAGGGACGAGCTCCGGACCAATACCCAGATGCACTTGCCTTAGAACCTGTACAATTAAGTACAGAAGCGTAGCATGCGTACATAAACAATATGTTCCCAGTAAGTATCCAGTCTAATCTCGAAGAAGTAGTGATGAGAGGTCGACGTGACACTTACTAGGGTCAAAATGATATGTTTTAAATGTAGGGCTAAGTAGGAATGGCAATCATTAATAATAATGAAGACAGGAACATTGAATATCCTTTACAAATACCTTTATGTGTCAAGTTCTCGATCATGCAAATTACCTAGTTTTCATTTTTCATGATATTCAACAGATACATGATCACAGAACACCCAAACAACTAACAACACATAACATGCCGTGACGTACGGCCGATATGACGCGAAAATAAATGTGCACTGCCGAAGGGTCAAACGGCCCGAACCATAGATGCATCTATTACACCGCTCACGAATCGAACATGCGACGCGATTGACATAATAGTTGGGATACCCCGCTCGCGAATCATACATGCGATGCGGGTACCCGTATATATACACATAATTAACAGGAAATCAGGAAATTCAGAAGAGAATATACTTACAGAGAAGGATTCAATAATATAAATTTCAGAATATAACCTCCTAGATGTTCACTTAATAATTCAAGGATATTAGGCAACATAAATTAACATTTAAGATTATAGATACGACATATAAAGCATGCTTGTGAATCCTAAACTCCCCGACATGAGATAATAGTAGCTACGCGCGGACTCTCGTCACTTCGTGCATGCGTAGCCCCCCACAAATAAAGACATGCAATTATTTATATTCACCTATGGGGACAATTCCCTCTTACAAGGTTATAAAGGAGACTTACCTCGTGTCAAGCCTACTTTTCGGGTCAAGAACGCGCCCGAAACTCCAAATTCGTCGCCCAAGGACTCGAAACTAGCCAAATATTGCAAAAATAAATCAATCTATACTCAAAAGTATGAAATTCCCCTATTTAAATGATTATTTCAACCTAAATTGCAAAATCAAAAAATACACCTCGGGCCCACATGCTCGGATTCCGGAAATTTTCAAGGAAAAAAATCGCCATAACCTAAGGATCGGTATTATATAGTTTTTGCATAATTCCTTAACTAATTCCTTGGTAAATTCTCATTTTTATAAAAATCCTAGGTTTTACTCTAAACCCATGATTTCTACTAATTTTGTGTGTTAATCTACCCGAGAATTCAAGTATTAAGCTCATTTTATGTAAGGAATTACTTACCTTACAGTAGCTAGGTCGAATCTCTCCTTTGGAAGCTCTCAAAATCGTCCAAGATGAAGAAAATGGTCCAAAAATGGCTAAATCCTGTATTTTAAACAACATCACTGCCTTCAGGTTTTTCGCACCTATGGTTCGAGGACCGCACCTGTGGTCTCGCATCTGCGAGAAAGATCTCGCACCTGCAAAAAAAAGGGAAGGGGCTAGTGGTCTCACCTGCGAAAGGGAGTCCGCACCTGCGGCTTCGTTTCTGCGGGAAATGGCCCGCACCTGCGGAACTGGGCAGCCCCCTCTGAGGCCGCACCTGCGGTCTTCGCACCTGCAACTGGTCCTTCGCAGGTGCAGTCTCACCAGATCTGGTGCACCAGCAGTTCTTCTAAGGCTGGTTTTTGCCTCGCGCGATGTCTGAATGGAATCCGGGCCCACCCGAGGCCCCGTCCAAATATATCAACAAGTTCTAAATCATAATATGGACTCGCTCGAGCCTTCGAAACGTCCGAAACAACGCTAAATCTAAAAATCATACCCCAAAACCTATTGGATCTAACTTAAGAACTTTAAGTTCTTGAATTCGTCTTCAACACGTCGAACCTACCTATACTACTCGGAATGACACCAAATTTTGCGAGCAAGTCATAAATGACATAACGGAACTATTCCCAGTCTTGGAATTCCATTCGGACATCGATAACCCAAAATCACGTTGTAAACCTCAATTTGAACTTAAGGAATCATATTTCACTATTTGGCGCCGAAACGCACCCGAGTCATCCAAAACCGTTCCGAACATACACCCAAGTACGAAATCATCATATAATCCTACCAAAACCTTCGAATCTCGATTCCGAGGTCGTTTACTAAAAATGTTGACCGAAGTCAAACTTGGCCTTTAAGACCAACCTTAAGGAACGAAGCATCCCTATACCACTCCAAACTCCTCCAAACCTCGAACCACCCATCTTCGCAAGTTATAAATTAGTAAAAGAAACTACGAGGAGTGTCATTTAGGGGCACGGGGTTCTAGAACGCAAAACAATCATTCGGCTCGTTACAAACTCCTTGCAGCATGCCTATCAAATTCATGCTTCTTTTCCCGACTTGTACTTAGTCTAGACTGTAGGCTCTCTTGCTGCACTTATCGTTTGTATGATTGCATTGTGTATTTACTTTGGGACTACGGGACAGTATCCACGGAGATCTCCCTGCATATTTACTTTTGGGACTATGGGACGGTGTCTCGGGAGATCGCCCTGCACATTTACTTTTGAGACTACGAGGCAGTACCTATCACACCCCCTTTTTCTCGTGAAATCGAGTTTAGACATTTCTGAGACAAATCCCTTCCTTTTGGGATGAGATATGGTATTTAAAGAGTCGCCACCTAATGGATTAAGGTGTGTTAGGGAACCTAGAGTAATTAACTCATGAAACTAGTTTGCATCACCAGAGATCGGGTAAGGGCTCGAAATTACCTTGAGGAGAAGGTGTTAGGCACCCCTCGAGATCCCCAACAGTGGGTCCCGGCCGAACTTAATTGAGTGAATTAGTCTTTAAAGGAAAATAAAGCAATTTAGACAACTATTATTTTAAAACAGGAATTAAAAGGGTCCTAAGTTTTTTAGCATATAGGATCATTTCCATGCAACACTTGGTAACTTTCCCCAGATGGGGTGCTATACATAGTATTAACGCATATGTCATCTCCTTTACTATCTAATTACTATCTTTCAGTTGTTACTTAAGCGTTCTAGTAGCTTCTAGCTGTCCCTTTCCTATGGTCCTGGAGGTGTTTAGGACCTCTATTTAAGGTAGTTCTAGACTGACCTAGGTTGCTAAAAATGATAAAGAAGCTAGGCGACAAACAAAATTCAAATAGGACTGTCACAGGAAAGCAACTAAAGGCTCATGTTAACCTCCACAAATAGTCAACAAATGCACGCGTTCAATCAACAAATTTCATTAATTTATGATCCTATAGGCAGGATATCTAGATGAGCAGAAACAGAATGTAGCGAAGCAGTTTATTTACGGCCAGCATCGGGACCTATCAATTTGCCTACTGATTTTGATTAAGTTCTGAATCTGGGCAAATTTCAAGCAACAAGAGATCACAGTTTTAGGCCCAAAATTCTTAATAAACCTACATGTTTGCCTAAGTGATAACCAGAACAAAATCCTATAGGCCTGGTATCTACAACTGCTAATTATAGACCTACAACAACAAGTTCCTTATTTTAACAGACATGTTTTTATCTCTTTAGATCCTATAGACATGCTTTCTACTTTTGCAGAATTAGTTAACTTCTATAGGCAGGATTTCTAAGTGTTGAAACTGATTACAAGCATGATTTCTAAACTTACAACTGATTTACCCTATAGGCATGATATCTATTAATCATGTTGGGGCAGAATTTTTAAAGAAAATTGCTAGGAAAGTTTATTTGCTCAAACAAATAGAATCTTCTATACATGGCCACTAATACACATTGAGATTGGAAATATGTGTAGATCCTACAAACATGGATTCTAATGGAGAATTGTAAAAGACCTATATGCAGTGTCTCTAATATGCCAAAAATATGAAAAATTCAGAATAATAAACAGTCAGAAGGAAATCCTATGACAGGATCTCCAAACAAATAGTAGCATGCACATACAGAATCAACACAATGGACCTATAGGCAGCATTTCTACCCCAGCTTGAACAAAGATATATAACCCCCCCCCCCCAGCTTTTACTAATAACCCCAGATCTATCATTACAGAGATTATTACATTATTACAACCCAATAATGAATAAATTACATAGTAAACATCATTACACTATAGGGAGCCTTAGCAGGCCCAATATTAACCTGAAAACCAGGCCTTCAAGCAAAGCTAGTCTGAAGTATACATGTGGTCTATCCATGATACTCAAAATTAGGTTTCTAATGTGTCAAAGTTCCCAAGGGCCTCAGGGACCCCGGGCAGTGCTCACACTAGAACCTCACTTAGAAAACAGTTCATAAAAGATTGGAAGACCAACCCCAATGTGTCAAAGTTCGGAGGAGTCTCAAGGACCCTAGGCAGTTCTCACATTGGGGGTCGTAAGAACCTAGATAACTAAGAGTAGAAGTTTGAAAATGGTATATAAGGGGTAGAGGACAGTTTTAAAAAATAGTTTTATTTTTATTTTTTTAGGAGCAAACAAACTCAAAGTACATGGTGCAACCAGAGCAGAAAGAATCTAACTTTAGCACCAGGTTCAAGCAAATTGGTGTTTATTCAAACTAAATACTCAGACCAATATTTAAAGTAGTCACATGAGCAAGGATTAACAGACAGAACTAACCATACATGCTTGCAATATCTAAACATGTTCAGAATAAGGAACATACAGCTGAATCAAACAAGGTTTCACATTACTGAAGATTAATTATCACTAAGTGGGATCATATAGGCATGTATTAAATAGAAACTTGCTGAAGTTTGAAACAATAAACCAAACAAACACATGGGACATGACAGGGTAGCAGGAACTAAAACATACTAGTTTAGAAAGAAGTAAGAAGGAATCATAGATCAGACAAAAGCATGCTAAGGTTGAAATAAACTAATCATATAATCACATGGAACAGAACAAGATAACATGAGTTAAGGCATACCCGTTAGGAAGAAAGTAAACAGGAATATAATGGCAGTTTGGATCCAGAGAGTTTAGTCTTGGCTTCCAGTCGGCTAAACAGTGCTGAAATCAGAGTAGCAGCATAAAGAGAGAACATAAATCTAGAGAGAGTTCTTAAGTGTAAAGTAAAGAAACTGTAAGAGTGGGTAAGGTGAATGTAAGTCTGTAAGCGTAAGCGTGTGCGTGTAAGCATGTGTCTTAAAATCAGAATAGTGAAACTTTTTTATAGCATATAGTAGAGCAAAACAAAATAAGGTAAGGTATGCAAAATCAATCAATCAATCAATCAGGGTTAACGGGAATCAGTTAACAGTAAATATAACTTAAATTAAGGAGCATCTTTCACAGAATAAATCAGCAGACAAGATTAGGGTTAAATAAGGTAAGGGGTAGGTTCAGAGATCAATTATAAGTCAGCCCCAATTATCAAAGCCCAGAAATCAGACCGGTAAAGGAAATAAGGCAAGTAGTATCAATCATTAATCACATACAAGGAAAGAATAAGAAAAAATCCAATAAAGAAATATCGATTTTAAAGGAAATCACAATTTCAAACCCCAATTAGGCAAGTAAATCAATTAATACGTTAATTGACAGAGCTAGATAAACGGGCAAAACACTATAACCAACATTCAAATAATTGAAAACCCTAAGGTGTAAGGCCATAGAAATGAAACTCCAGTAAGATCATTCGAAAAAGCAAAGAAGACCAGAGTTGAAAACTTAAACGTTAAAATACTTTTGCAGAAATCTCTTAGAACAAAACCCTAGCTTTAGAAAAAAAATGAAATCGGTTGACAACAGTAGTAAAAATGGAAAAAATCTTAAAGGAAAAATACCAAACAAACTCAAAACACTTCAGATCTAAAGAGATCTGAACTAATTTAGCTAGAAATATTTAGGTTTATACAAAAAAAATAAACAGAGTTGAAAATCTGGATTGAACCAGAGATTTGAAGCCATAAAAACACAAAAATTATAGTACTCACAAACATGGGTGAATACAGACGAATTAGTCGAGAACATGAGAGGTTTGAACCAAATCTGGTTCGAATCTCTTGAGACTAGCCTCAAGTAGCATGAGAATCACAACACCAGTAGCGAGATGAGGCCGGGTAAGGCCTGAAATCGAAGAAGGAAACCATGAATGAAGGGGAATAATGGTGACGGCGGGCTAGGGTTAGAAGGGGGGTGAGAGAGTGTCACGACCCAAATTTCCAACCTTAGGGATCATGATGGCGCCTAACACCACACTTGCTAAGCAAGCCAATGTTAGAGTTCGATTAACTATTTTCCTTTGATTATCCATTTAAACATAATAAAAATAAATTTAAAGTAAATTTAATCTAATGGTTTCCAAAGAATAACTCCAAATATAAAATAATAAGCAAATAAATAGACCGAGCCACAAACTAATTATATAAATAACTCTAAAACTACCCCAGGGTCTGGTGTCACAATTCACGAACTACTAAAGAATACTACAATCAATGGGCTGAAAGAAATAATATAAATGTTTTATTAAAATTATAAAACAGTCTCTACGAACTAAGAGAAGACTCCCGGGATCTACGAATGCCGACAGATATACCTCGTGTCTCCGGGTAATGAATAGCGGAAACTATAAATCTCTACTGTTGGCCGGTACCTGGATCAGCACAAAAGAGTGCAGAGTGTAGTATCAGTACAACCGACCCTATGTACTGAGTAAATGCCGAGCCTAACCCCGACGAAGTAGTGACGAGGCTAAGGCGGGAAAATTATAACTTAACCTTCAACAATATATGTATATAATAAAGTAATAAAATAATTCTACACAAACAAGAAAATATAACTGCAACAATAAATAAATAAAATAACTCAGTCGCCTATTCAAGGCCTCGACTGTCACCGAAATCTCATACAACTTTCCAATTTTCCAAACTTAAATTTAAAATAACCAAATGTGCAAGATATGGGAAAACAATAGAGTAAAACAGTAAAGTTTCCAGATCTTTGTAATTAAAATCAGTAAAACATAAATATTCTCCCTCATCACTGTCTTGTTGTGGCGTGCAACCCGATCCCACCTGTCCACCCTTATCACTATCATTTATTTCCCTTGTCCACCCTTATCACTATCATTTATTTCCCCTGTCCACCCTTATCACTCTCATTTATTTCCCCTGTCTACCCTTATCACTATCGTTTATTTCCCCTGTCCGCCCTTATCACTATCATTTATTTCCTCTGGCCGCCCTTATCACTATCATATTGTCCACCCTTATCACTATCTGATTTATTTATCTAAAAGTTTCACAATTCAGGCCAAGCCTTTCATAACACGTTTATCTCAAAAATTGTAAATATAACATAGTATAGCTCACAAGCTGTATCCAATATTATTTCATAATGAAACTAACCAGAATATATGTAAATATTGTAATACTGTCATCCAACTCAACCTTTATGTACCATAACAAAATCAAGGGAACATCCAACACTTTTAACATGTGTGCAACAATGCTTGGCAATAATCTAATGAAAACAAATAGTCAAGTAGCATATGAGGAATAATTCAATTACGTACTTGAACATATTTCTAAAAGCCGCCTATAAATGAATATTTTCATCTATTCACTCATGACCTAAATTTAATGAGCTCCAAATAGTTTCTCTTCTGATACCGTTTTATATTTTTAAAGTCTGGGGTCCTACTCTACAATATTATCAATACTTTTTTTTTGTTTGTTTATTGGTCTAAGGTTTAAGACTTCACTAAATCTTCAAAAGAAAAACATAAAAACGATAATCCAAATTCATTCTTGATCTATATAACATCAAGACAAAAGTACATGTGACTCTTATTCAGGTCTAAGATTTATTACAGCAAAGATCATCACTTGACCATATAAACCTCAACAATCATAAAACAGTCAAGCGGGGAAGCAAATAAATGGAAAACGGAAAAAGGGATCATGGTAAACAACAATTTGGTAGTGCATAGGTACTCCTCACCTCACCTATACACTACACACAAGCAATTTCACATAACAATCAGGTTGGGGATTCCTATTCCCTCAAGTCAAGGTTAAACCAAGCACTTACCTTAACTTCGCAGGCCACTCGCTGTTCAATTATAGCATTTCCTCTTGAATTCACCTCCAAAATACTTGAATCTAACCATAATTAACTTAATATCATTAATTAATTCTAAAGGAACTAAATTTACTTTAAATATAATTTTCCCTAAGTTTTCTCAAAAAAAGTTAAAACCCGACCCCACGCCCGCTTGGTCCAAACTCGGGGTTAGGACCAAAATTACGTTTATTCATTCACCCACAAGCCCAAATATACATTTAGTTTCGAAATCCGACCTCAGTTTGAGGTAAATATTCGATTTTTACAAAATTTTCTAATTCTACCCAAACCCTCAATTTTTACCATGAAAATTCTTGATTTTTGATTTAAAAGTGATGAAAAACATTGGAAAATTGAAATATAACAAAAAAAAATGAGTAGAGAACACTTACCCCAATCCCTATGGTGAAAATCTCCCAAATCCGAGCTCCCCAATTCAAAATATGACCGAATGAACAAACCCTAGTTTTATATATTTTTCTGCCAGCTATTCTGCCTCGTTTCTCATGTGAAACGATCCTGAAACTCGATTTTTTTTGTCTCCAATGGATTTCTTGTGAAATCCTGTTCAAGTTAGGCTTTTGAATCACTCAATTTGACCTTATAATGAATGAGATATGTAGGTTTTAATATTTGCAAATAGTGCAGATTTTTAAATACGTTGTCAATGGAAATTTCGTAATTAATATGAAAAATCTGGCAACTTTAGTAAAATGACCATAAAATCCTCATACGATGTCCAAATTCAATGATTCATTTTGCTACGGGTCCGTAATTGTGATACAGATCTAATACTTCATTCAAAACAGAAATATGAGCTCATTTGTTCAATGGTTTCAAACATTAATTATTTTCTTTATTTCATTAATAATTCAACAAAATAATTTATTTCAAAATTTTGAGTTCTAAGGCTTGGGACCTCGGAATTCATTTCCGGGCATACGCCCAAGTCCCATATTTTACTGCGGACCTCACGGGATCGTCGAAACACAAAACCAGGCCCGTTTACTAAAAATTTTGACTCAAGTCAACTAAAACTAAATTTTAATTCTAAAAATTATTATTTCTTATATTTTCACATAAAAGCTTTTCGATTTCACACCCGGACTGCGCATGCAAATCGAGGTAATTAAAATTAGTCTTTTTATGGCAAATAAGACTAGAACGGAGTCTTAATTCATAAAATGACCCCTTGGGTCATCACAACTCCACCTCTAAAACAAATGTTCGTCCTCGAACGGACATAGAAAATTACCTGAATTAGTAAAAAAATGTGGATATCTACTTTGCATGTCTGACTCGGACTCCCAAGTCGCTACATCAATGGGATGATCTTTCCATTGCATTCGAACTGAAGGAAAACTCTTAGACCTCAACTGATGAACCTGCCGGTCTAGAACGGCTACCGGCTCCTCCTCATAAGTCAAGTCTTTGTCCAACTGGACAGAGCTAAAGTCTAACACGTGGGATGGGTCACCATGATATTTCCGAAGCATAGACAAGTGGCATACCAGATAATTTGAGGATAACCCTGGAGGCAACGCAAGTCTATAAGCTACCTCCCCCACTCTATCAAGAATCTCAAACGACCCGATATACCTAGGGCTCAACTTACCTTTCATTCCAAACCTCGTAACACCCTTCATGGGCGACACAAAAAGCAATACCCTCTCTCAAACCATGAATTCTACATCACGAACCTTACGATCGGCATAACTCTTTTGCCTAGACTGAGCTCTGCTTTTGTCTCTTCCCCTAATCGTAGCTGGCATTGGGGCTTCAGCTCCTGTCCGGTTGTAGACGCTTTGCGCGTTGTCGAGATTTGTGAGAGGACGAGAATAGACAAGTTCAATCATAAATGGTAGAATAAATTCACACGATAGAGTAGAATAAGAAGTGAAATTGTTCCTAACTTCATAGCCTCTGAGAGATAAGTACAGATGCCTCCGTACCGATCCTTCAGACTCTACCAAGTTTGTTCGTGAATTATGAGACCTAAGCAACCTAGTGCTCTGATACCAACTTGTCACGACCCAAATTCCCAGCCTTAGGGATCGTGATGGTTGTATTGGTAAAAAAGAGTTTCACACGTAAGCCAGCTTTTGACAACTCATCCAGTTACGTTGACACAGGAAAATGCGACAGCTGGATGTAATCCTTTGAAGAGGTATGGTACAAAGAGGCACGGTTCAGTAAATCCTCAAACTCATCAGCCACAGGAAACTCAACTTGATCAAAACAGGAGGGAGGCACGGTCAGAATGAATCTAGAGAAAGCTACAGGCAGATTCAAAGACCCACAATTGATTAGTCGAACATTATATAACCGTACCGCAATTACCGTTATCCTTTGTAACGCCTCATTAATGTCATAATTAGTCATTAATGAGCAACCATAGCAAGAGTTGTACGTTATAAGAATCTCCTATATAAGTGAGGGGAATACAACTTGTAAAGGCATCTGATTCTTGAATATAATTGACTTCGATTCCTCTATATTTCTGCAATATTGTCTATTATTCATTTTTCTCCATCTCCTTGATTATCGGTAACCTGTATTCATATTAAAAATAAGCTTTAGTCAAAGGGTCTAATTCTTTGGTTTTTGTTCCGTTACTGGGAATCTAATAATATTTGTTTTCTTTTCAAGTGATATCCTCTGAACTATGTCAAACTCCAACGACAACAACCAGAAAAGGAGTGGAACCCCAGTTCCATCGCCTTCAGGAACCCCACGGGGTTCAAGGAAACAATCCCCAGAAACATCCAAGAACAACAATGGTGATAATGATCAAACTGTGGAACAAGATCGTGTAAAGCAGATGATTGTAGAGTATGTGAGCCAAGCTTTGCAAGAATTTGTGAGAGGATTACCGGCAGCGTTACCTCCACCGCCGATGCCACCCCCCAATAACACCATCACCATGGAAAATCCTCAATCTGGGTTGGAAAACTCAGGAAGAGGAGATACTCCTAATGAATCTCTCGAAACGAGACCAGGTATATCTAATAATTCAGAATTACAAAATTTACTGTTAACCATGTAGAAACAGATGAAGGATCAGAACGATCGCATTGAACAAATTCCTGGAGTACCACCTATCATCAAAGGCATTGATGTTGATAGATATTCTCAACAACCTTGGAAGCCAAGTGCGGCACCCTTTCCTATAACCAAGAAGTTTAAAATGCCTGACGTTCCCAAATATGATGGAACAACTGACCCACGTAACCATGTGACTGTTCACTACTGGGGTAAAAGGCAACGACTTAACAAAACAAGAGATTGAATCAGTCTTTGTCAAAAAATTTGGGGAAACACTTACAAAAGGGGTCCTAACCTGGTATTATCTTCTCCCTGAAAATTCTATTGACTCATTTGCTGAGCTTGCAGATTCGTTTATAAAAGTGCACTCTGGTGCACAAAAAGTTGAAAAGAGAATGGAAGACATATTAAAAATAAAATAAGGAGACACGGAACTACTCCGTGAGTTTGTAGATAGGTTTCAACAAGAAAGAATGCTGTTACCCAGGGTGCCTGATAATTGGGCAGCCATGGCATTTGCAAGCAACCTAAACGATAAAAGCTCAGAAGCCACGAGACGACTTAAGTAAATTCTAAGAGAATTCCCCGCTATAACATGGAACGATGTATATAACAGGTACAGTAGTAAACTCATAATAGAAGAAGACATCATTGCTCGTTCGAGAGATGAAGATCATTCCAGATCCAAACGTCCAGAATCAGATAGAAGATTAGGTAAAAACATGTACGATCCTTACTTAGGACCCTCGGGACGCGATATTCGCCCCAGGTTCAAAATACTAGGTCGGACTATAGATCACAAGGAAGAGACGTAGTCTCATCCTCATCTAGATCCAGAAAAGATCGAGATGAGCGACCTAGAGGTAATACTCAAATTGGGGATCATACCTTTAATGTAAGTACTACTGAACTTGTCTCAATATTGAGGAACATGGGAGACAAGGTTAAATGGCCCAAAGAGATGCGGTCAAATCCAAGTAGAAGGAACCCAGATCACTAGTGTGAATTCCACAACGATCATGGGCACAAAACTCGAATTGCAGATTTTTACAAGGTGAGGTATAAAATTTATTGAAATAGGGCTATTTAACAGAATTGTTTAGTGATAAAGGTAAACAGGCATATATGAGGAACAGACAGGAGCCCCCAAAGCCTCCTTCTCCAAAACGAACCGTCAACGTGATACACGGAGGTGAAGAAGTAAACGGAGTGATTTGCAAAACAACCACAAAGTTCACAATTACACATGGGAAACGGGTTTGTGAAAATGTGGAATAAGACAATATAACCTTCGATGATGCAAATATCAGCGGATTAATCCTTTCGCACAACGATGCTCTGGTAATATCTTTACTTATTCATGACACTAACGTAAAAATAGTGTTGATTGATCCAAGCAGTTCAGTTAATATCATTTTGTTAAGAGTCGTGGAAGAAATGCTACTGGGGAATCAAGTAATCCCAAAGGCACGAGCCATATTAGGGTTTGATAACTCTACAGTTAAACAAAAGGAGAAATTGAGCTTAGCACTTATTCTGAAGGGGTGATCAAAAGTGCCAGGTTCCAAGTCACCGATACTGACATGGATTATAACGTGATCATGGGAAGGCCATGGATCCACGACATGAAAGTGATACCCTCCACGTTGTATCAGGTAATTAAATTCCCCTCTGAATGGGGGATTCAACAAATCAAAGGCGATCAGCAGACCACAAGAAATATAAACTATATGGTACACTACAACAAGAAAATAGAGATAGAAGAATTACGAAATAAGGGAATCTCCCAAGCAGGTAATGCAGCCAAAACAGGCATGGGAGAAATTACTACCCAAATAGGTGCGGAAGGTATTATTGCTGAAACAGGTACAAAAGAAAATACTTACGAAAAGGAGAATAAAGTTACCACGGAATGTGTATTATACCACACAGATGCATATTCCAGACCAGACGTCATTCATGAACCAGAAGAAGATGAGCACACCAAAACAACTACGGAGGAGCTCGAAGTTGTTCCATTATCTGAACAAAAGCCTAAGCAGAAAGTGTATATAGGCACGAGGCTAGGCCC
>ML439390.1:0-12016 GCA_005239525.1 Nicotiana knightiana
GTGGTTTTCTTGGGTTGGACCAGTTCCTTCTTCCTGTTCCTTCTTTCAAATCTCTCTTTTTTCCATTCCACTTCCCACTGAGGACAGTTCTTGACATGGTGGTCAGTCTTTCCACACTTGTAGCATCCCTCGTTGGTTGGCCTCTCTGGAGCTTTTGCTTTCTTGTAGTTTCCGCCTCTAGAGATGCCCTTCTTCCTTATGAGAAATTTTTTGAATTCTTTGGTAATCATGGCCATCTTGTCTTCCTCCAGTTCTGCTCCCTCAGTGATTCTCAGTGCTAGACTGCTTTCCTTCTTTGGAGCATCCATTTTCATTGTCTGCCTTCTAAGTTCATAAGAAGTAAGGTTTCCAATTAGCTCGTCCAATCTGAGGGTTTCCATATTTTTGGATTCCTTGATAGCAGTGATTTTACTTTCCCAGGAAATTGGTAAGACCCTTGTCAGGATCTTCTCTACCCTGTCCTCTTCAAGAATGACTCTACCAAGAGACTTAAGTTCATTTNATCTCCTTCTTTCATAGTGAAGTTTTCATACTGAGAGTATAGTATAGTACCTCTTGATCTTTTCACTTGAGGTGTTCCTTCGTGAGCTACTTGTAAGGTATCCCAGATTTCTTTGGCAGTGGTGCAGCTTTGAATCCTACTATACTCGTCTGGACCTAGTCCACAAACTAGCCACTTTTTGGCCTTAGCATTTTTCTCCCATTTCTTCAGATCCTCAGCAGTGCAGTCAGCTCTAGTTTTTGGTACATCTACTCCTTCAGCAGTCTTCTTCATGGTGGCTAGAGGACCATCAGTGACTATGTCCCAAAGTTCATAGTCTTCTCCAATCAACTGATCCTTCATCCTATTCTTCCACCAGGAGTAGTACTGGCCATTAAAGAGTGGTGGCCTTGCAGTTGATTGATCCTCCCAGTTTCCAGGTGGTTCACTCATTTTGATCTTTTCCAAGGTGTTAGCCTTTTCAAGGATAACCTGCTCTGATACCAATTGATGTTTTATACGTCAATACCACACAACAGGGCGGGGTGATTTGTGTGGTGTCCAATTTTTGAGTGCAGTCTCTATAGAAGAACCTGGTTCTTCTTGGTGTTCCAACTTCTACAGTCTGCGGAAAAGTAATTGCAGAATTTAAAGAACACAATAATTTTTACGTGGAAAACGCCTGGCTCAAAAGGTGAAAAAACCACCACCTACTTTCCAGTAGGATTTTCCCAAACTCTTCACTATATCAATGAGCCAACCAACATTTAGAAAATAAACTCCTTCGTAAAACTAAGGACTAACTCTAATCCCTTTGTGGCAAACTAGCCTCTAGCTATTTGCGACAAACTTCAAGTTAACTCTAACTTGAACAGTGTGTACCTATTACAATTGCTTCTAGATAAAGCTGAAAGATACAATATGTAATCACCTACTACAAACAACTAGACTCAAAAGACAACAGATGGAACTGGTTCTTCTAGCTGGTTCAAGTAGCTTTTGTGTCGCACAAGGATTCTGCTTGCAAAATTGCTTTGGTAATTTTGCTTTCAGTTCTTGTTTCACTTCTGTGTTTGTGCGTAAATTCTTCAGCAGGAATGCTTCAACATTTTATAGAGTCAGTAGTTGAGATGTTGTTGTTCAGTTCTAATGCAACTCTTCCTTGGTGGAAGAGTTTGTGTTTATCTCAACTTTCTTGATCTTGATTCTGTCCTACCTAAAATCGAACTCCATCTTCTTATCAATTTGCAACCTTTTTGCTTAGGAGATAACCTCTTAGTTCACATATAATGTTTATCTCCTGTGCATGGACGCTTCTCATGCCAATGGGTCTGTTTGACTATGTTTGCCCTGATGGACCTGGTTCAACTGGGTTGGTATTTGTCAATCTTCAAAATCATGCAGTGACTTGATTCAACAACCATGGTAGTAGGCTTAATCGTATTATGCTAAAATCAGTAGGAAAATTTATATAGGTTCTAATAATCGCATTAAGAAACTGATTTTGTACATGACTACCTGCTCGTTCATTCAACATCACATAGATATCCTGCCTATAGGATTCTGCAATTAATTAAAGTCTGTCAATGTTAACCAGTTTGGTGTACATTTGTTGTTTAAATGAGAAGGCTAATTTGAGCCATACTTTCTTATATTTGAGAGTCCTAAACTATTTTTGTATGTCGCTTAGTATTTTTCTTTTTGAATAGCCTAAGTTAAGGTTTAGAACCACCCTGAAATAGAGGTCCAAATGCCTCCTGGACCATAGGCATGGGGCGGGTAGTGCACGCGTAGGGTACGACTTAGAATTAAATAGAGCGCTTAGGTAAAAAACTTAAAGATAGCACAGGTAGAAGGAGATGACAGCCTAAGTTATTGTCTTCATTGATGACATCTTGATCTACTCACGTAGCCTGGGGAGCACGAGCAGCATTTGAGAGTAGTGCTTCAGACATTGCGAGAGCAGAAGCTATATGCTAAGTTCTCCAAGTGTGAGTTTATGGCTAGAGTCAGTAGCATTCTTGGGGCATGTTGTATCGGGAGAGGGTATTAAGGTGGATCCTAAGAAGGTTGAGGCAGTTCAGAGTTGGCCACATCCCACTTCAGTGACTGAAATCAGGAGTTTCCTGGGGTTAGCAGGTTATTATCGTCGATTTGTGTAGGGTTTTTCATCTATTGCATCACCTTTTACTAGATTGACTCAGAAGGGTGCTCTTTTCCATTGGTCTGATGATTGTGAGGCAAGCTTTCAGAAGCTCAAGACAACTTTGACCACAACAACAGTTCTGGTGCTACCTTCTGGTTCGGGGATGTATACAGTTTATTTCGACGCTTCACGCGTTGGCTTGGGATGTGTATTGATGTAGGAGGGATGAGTTATTGTATATGTTTCACGTCAGCTAAATCCCCATGAGAAAAATTACCCTGTGCACGATTTGGAGTTAGCCGCAATTGTCCATGCTCTTAAGATTTGGAGGCATTACTTGTATGGGGTGTCATATGAGGTTTATACCGACCACCACAGTTGGCAGCACTTCTTCATGCAAAGGGATCTTAATTTGAGGCAGCATAGATGGCTTGAGTTACTGAAGGATTATGACATCACCATTCTTTATCATCCGGGCAAGGCAAATGTGGTTGTGGATGCCTTAAGCAGGAAGACAAAGAGTATGGTTAGCTTGGCATTGATTTCAGAGGAGAAGAGGCCACTAGCTTTGGACATTCAGTCCTTGGTAAACAGACTTGTGAGGCTGAACATTTTAGAGCCCAGTCGGGTTCTTGCATGTGTTGTTGCTCAGTCTTTATTATTGGGGCAGATCAAGGCTCGACAGTTTGCTGACCCGCATTTGGTAGTTCTCAGAGAGACGGTACTACAAGGTGGTGCCAAAGAGGTTTCTATTGGTGAGGATGGTATTCTGCGACTTCAGGGTCGCCTATGTGTTCCTAATGTTGATAGCTTGAGAGAGAGGATTCTAGAAGAGGCACACAGTTCACGGTATTCCATTTATCCAGGTGCTACAAAGATGTATCGTGACCTGAGGAAGCATTATTGGTGGTGACAGATGAAGAAAGACATAGTGGAGTATATAGCTAGGTGCCAAAATTGCGAGCAGGTTAAGTATGAGCACGAGAGGCCATGGGGCCTACTCCAGCAGATGAATATACCTCACTGGAAGTGGGAGCGCATCACTATGGAATTTGTAGTGGTGTTGCCAAGGACTTTGCGGAAGTTCGACGCAGTTTGGGTTATTGTCGACAGGTTGACCAAGTCGGCACACTTCATTCCAGTAGCCACTACTTACACTTTAGAGAGGTTGGCGCAAATTTAATTTTGGGAGATAGATCGGTTGCACGGTGTGCCTGTGTCCATCATATAGGATAGAGGTCCTCAATTCAATTCGCATTTCTGGAGAGTCGTACAGAGTGAGTTGGGCACTCGTGTAGAGATCAGCACAACATTTCACCCACAAACCGACGGGTAGTCAGAGCAAACAATTCCGATATTGGAGGACATGCTCAAAGCAAGTGTGATTGACTTTAGAGGGCAGTGGGATCAGTTCTTGCCCTTGGCCGACTTTGCTTACAACAACAGTTACCAGTGTAGCTTTCACGCCCCAAATTCGAGGGACGCGACCGACACTCGACCGGGTGACCCCCAGTCAAGCGAACCTGATTTTCCTTTCCCACCCAACGCATTTCCCCGTGTTTATAACATACATTATTTATGTGAAGCGGTGAGATAAGCTTAAAAGGGCATGAATACCACATTAATTCCAATTTATACATATTAGATACGCCACTTCCCGATACGTACCACGATTACAAATACATACAACCACTGCCCAAAATACACATATACACCCACATAGTGTCTACGGAGCCTCTAAGAGTACTAGGAGCTTATACAATACTTGCCGGCAACAAGGCCCCGACTATACCTTACAATACATAATACACTCAAAAAGGAGAAGGCCTGAACTACATATGGCCCCGAGAGGAAATGGGGCTCACCAGTACGGCTAAAAAGGATGAGGAGAAGGCACCACTAACAGCGAGCTGAGCAACCTGCTATAGACCCAACTACATCCATATAAAAGATGTAGCGCCCCCGGAAAAAGGGACGTTAGTATTGTGGAATAGTACTAGAATGTATAAACAAACTTTATCCCAAGTACAATCAAGAAAATACACAATTAGGGAGAACCAATTAATCAATGCACGTGGAAGGAAACAACCAAAATAAAACAAGATGCACAATCTCTCATTTTTCCCTTTCAACATCATCATATTCAAGAGCTCATAGATTTTCATTTCAGTAGTGATAACGATCACATTTCATCCTTATTACCTCGGCCACCCTTATTACCTCGGTCACCCTTATCACCACAACTCATCAACCTTATTACTTCGTGTTGCAGCGCGCAACCCAATGCCACCTGACAATCATATTTCATAACAGCAACCACAAACAATTACATCACAAGAATCATCANTTCAGTAGTGATAACGATCACATTTCATCCTTATTACCTCGGCCACCCTTATTACCTCGGTCACCCTTATCACCACAACCCATCAACCTTATTACTTCGTGTTGCGGCGCACAACTAGATCCCACCTGACAATCATATTTCATAACAGCAACCACAAACAATTACATCACAAGAATCATCACTTCAAGGAATACAAGTTCATATCAACAATTTATGTATTTGGGCCCAAGGCACCATAACTCTCATCAAGTAGTAATTTCATGAACACGGTGTTTCCACAATCGCTCAATTCAGTTACATTGTTTCACAATACTCTTTTTCATTACTTTTCACGTATGGCTTTCAACTATTGTACACATTCCCACATTTGAGCACGTTATCAATCTTTCGGTCATTACACATCAAACACCTTTCACAATTTCATATAGCACAGTAGCATGACAATCAACCAGGAAAATCAGAGAATAGAATCTCACGCCTCAACACGTCTGAAACATCAATGAACATATTTCCAAACAAGGTACACATACCAAATACTCGGACCCAACAAGAGGATTCTACGAAGGTTAAAGTTAGCCATACATACCTCGAATCGGGATTTTTCCTTAATTTCTATCTCAAATCATCGGGCCTTCTAGCACCTTCAATCTAATTCATAATGCGGCACATTTAAACTTAGAATTAGGAATCATGAACATGTCTTGAACTCATTTGAGCTTTCTATCAAACAGTAGGTGTTATTTTTAGATTAAATAACCCTTCTTTAGTGAAAGATTACCCCAACCTATTTTCCTTACGTAGATTATGGTAGATTGGGCACATGTATGCAAGGTTCTTAACCCCGACTTTATGAACGATCCTACCCATGTTTCATTTTAACAAAATCTGGAAATTTAGAGTTAATGGGGTGGAAGCTTACCTCTTAGAGTGAAGAAAAATGTGTTCTACTTGATTAGTTCCAAGCTTGAGTGATGAAGGAAGACCAATTTGATAAAGTTGAGACTTTCTCTCTCTAGAACCCACTCTTTCCTCTCTCTAATATCTCAGAAAAATGGTTAAATATGAAGGGGAGGGGTGTTTTTAATGAATTGGGGTCGGGTGTTAAAATTAGAAAAACAGAAGCCCGCACAAGAATGCGGTCAGGAATGCGATCCGCAGAACCGACCGCATAATGGCCTTCAAGATGGACCAAAATTCGAAACACACTGCCCAGGTATGCGACCATTGTGCGGTCCACATACACGTTATGCGATTGCATAATGCGTCCCATAACTTCCCTCCCAAAATCAAAGGCAACAATTCGACAGCTATGCGATCCGCAGAACTGAAATGCGATCGCATATTGGACCGCATAGTTGACCTCAAATGGGACAGTGATCTGCCTGTGCATGCGACCATTATGCAGTCTGCATACATGTTATGCGATCGCATAGTGCGTCGCATAACACCTACTTTCTGGAAAATTTTATTCTTTAAGTCTCGGGGTACTTTTTACTCAATTTAGGTTCGTTTTAAAATTTTCGACAATAAAAAAAACTCGGGGACCCATTCGGGCATTATTTTAAAACGAGAAAATGTTACGGGTCTTTACATCCTCCCCCCTTAAAATCATTCGTCCTCGAATGAGGGTTTTGGAAATCAATTAGTTTTGAAAGCATGACTTGCAACTTCCAGATTTTCACTAACTCCAATATTTCAGAAAAAATTTTGCTAGAGTTCCCCTTGTAATTAGACCTACCTACCTGTCTGAGAGCCCCCGAAACACATTTCCAAGCACCATTACATAGTTTTAATCACCCAATAACTCACACACAACGCTATTACCTCAACAATTGGCAATCATTCAATCACTTTGTCAACTACACATAGTTCTTTCTTCTCATACTACAAATTTGCACATGATTCACATTTTTGCACATAACTTGGTCGTTTTAATGAGTCCCATACAACCCAATCACCTCAATATACTATATTTATTTCAATTAATCATTAGCAACCTATACTAATATTAATCACTTTCCTAACACATACGTTCCACAAAACTTTCATTTACCTCAAGGGTTGCACACTACTCAAAGAGAACTGCGGATTTAGTTTTAGCACACATTGGAAAGTTACAACAATAAGACAATTAGGGGAAGATGGGGTACTTTTGCACAAAATCGAACATAAGAATATAATTTTCTCAGAGAGGATAGTTCTGACGAACACTACTAGACTTATTCAAACAAATGGGGATATTTTTATTTCATCTCATTTTCCGCTTCCCACGTGGCTTCCTCAATGTGCTGACTTCGCCACAATACTTTAACTGAAGCAATTTCTTTGTTCCTCAATCTACGGACTTGTCTATCAAGAATAGCAACCGGAACCTCTTCATACGATAATTCTTCATTAACCTCAATAGTCTCAACTGGCACGATGGCTGATGGATCTCCGACCACTTTTTTCAACATGGACACGTTGAACACCGGGTGCACTAATGACAATTCAGGGGGTAATTCCAACCTATAAGCCACTTGCCCTATCCTTTGAGAAATCCGTTATGGCCCGACATACCTTGGACTCAATTTCCCTTTCTTCCCAAACCGCATCACTCCCTTCATGGGAGATACTTTCAAGAATACCCAATCATCAACTTGGAATTCCAATTCTCTTCGACGAACGTTCGCATAGGATTTTTGACGGCTATGAGCGGTTTTCATCCTCTCCCGAATGACTCTGACTTTTTCCAATGCCTGGTGCACAAGATCTGGCCCTAACAATTCTGCTTCACCAACCTTGAACCACCCAATCAGAGATCTACACCTCCTTCCGTACAATGCCTCAAATGGAGCCATCTGAATACTAGCGTGAAAGCTGTTATTGTAAGCAAATTTGATAAGCGGTAAATGATCATCCCAACTACCCTTGAAGTCCAACACACAAGCCCGTAACATATCTTCAAGCGTCTGAATAGTCCACTCTGCCTGACCATCAGTCTGCGGATGGAAAGCTGTGCTGAGATTTACCTGAGTACCCAAACCTTGTTGAAATTTCCTCCAAAAATTAGCCATGAACTGGGCTCCTCGGTTTGAGATAATGGAAACTGGAGTACCATGAAGCCTGACGATTTCCTTGGTATACAACTGAGCATACTGTTCTGCAGTATCGATGGACTTGACCGGCAAGAAGTGCGCTGATTTCGTGACTCGATCCACTATCACCCAAATTGAGTCGAACTTGCGCTGAGTGTGAGGTAACCCTACCACTAAATCCATGTTGATCATTTCCCATTTCCACATCGGAATTTCCGTAAGCCGTGTTAACCCACCAGGCCTCTGATGCTCGGCCTTCACCTGCTGACAATTCAGACATTTAGATACAAAGTCTGCCACACCTCTTTTCATACCGCTCCACCAATAAATCTCTCGAAGATCTTGATACATTTTTGTAGAACCTGGGTCCACTGAATACCTGGAATTGTGAGATTTCTCCATCACCCTCCCCCGAAGATTATCCACATCAGGAACACATAACCTTCCCTGGCACCGCAAAGCACCATCATCGCTCCCGAGTGAAAATGCTGAAATCTTGACATTCAAAACTGCCTCTTTCAACTACGCCAATGCTGGATCAATAAACTGCTTCTCCTTGACTTCCGCTACAAGTGATGATTCTGCCCCATTATGCACCATGACTTTCCCCTCGTCTGAGGTCGAGAGACAGACCCCCAGACTAGCCAATTGACAAACCTCCCGAGCCAACTACCTCTGATCTTCCTCCAAATGAGCCAGACTACCCATAGACTTCCGACTGAGAGCGTCGGCCACTACGTTTGCTTTCCCTGGATGGTACAGAATGTTCATATCATAATCCTTAAGCAATTCTAACCATCGCCAATGTCTTAAATTCAACTCCTTCTGCTTGAAAAAATATTGGAGACTCTTGTGGTCTGAGAACACGTCCACATAGACCCCATACAAATAATGCCGCCAGATTTTTAATGCAAACACAACTGCCGCGAATACTAAATCATGCGTCGGATAATTCTTCTCGTGATTCTTGAGTTGCCTGGAAGCATAGGCTATGACCTTCCCATGTTGCATCAGCACACATCCCAAACCAACCCTTGAAGCATCGCAATAAACCAAAAATCCCTCCATGCCTTCTGGAAAAGTTAACATCGGTGCTGAAGTCAATCTAGATTTCAATTCTTGAAAGCTCTGTTCACAAGCGTCGGACCATTGGAACTTAGTTGCCTTCTGCGTCAATTTAGTCAATGGGGAGGCGAGGTAGAGAACCCCTCCACAAACCTCCGATAATACCCGGCTAGACCCAAGAAACTGCGAATCTCTGCCGGGGTCGTTGGTCTAGGCCAATCCTTTACCGCTGTGATTTTCTGGGGATCAACCTTAATCCCTTCTCTGGAAACAACATGTCCCAAAAATGTGACTGACTCCAAACAAAATTCACATTTTGAAAACTTGGCATACAATTAGTGTTGATGAAGAGTCTGCAGAACTGCCCTGAGGTGATTAGCATGATCCTTCCGACTTCGTGAGTAGACAAGGATGTCATCAACAAAAACAATCACGAAGGAGTCAAGAAACGGTTTGAAAACCCGATTCATAAGATCCATGAAAGTCGCTGGAGCACTGGTCAGTCCAAAGCACATTACCAAAAATTCAAAATGGCCATAACGAGTTCTGAAGGCGGTCTTAGGAATATCCTACTCTCTGATCTTCAATTGGTGATACCCCGGCTGTAAATCAATTTTGGAAAAGAACCTCGCACCCTGCAATTGGTCGAACAAATCATCTATCCGAGGCAATGGATACTGTTTTTGATAGTGACTTTGTTGAGCTACCGATAATCAATACACATCCGAAGTGACCCATCCTTCTTCCTGATGAAAAGAACCGGAGCGCCCCACGGCGACACACTCGGCCGAATGAACCCCTTCTCTAATAAGTCTTTCAACTGCTCCTTTAACTCCCTCAACTCTGTTGGCGCCATTCTGTATGGTGGAATAGATATTGGCTGTGTATCTGGCAATACATCAATTCCAAAATCGATCTCTCTATGTGGAGGAATCCCTGGAAGCTCTTCCAGAAACACTTCAAGAAACTCATTCACGACTGGAACGGATTCGGGGGCAGATATTTCTGAAGTGGTGTCTGCAACCCGGACCAAGTGATAAATACACCCATTTTTAATCATCTTCGAGGCCTTAAGGTAGGAAATAAACCTACCCTTTGGCACCACACCATTCCCTTTCCACTCAATAACTGACTCATTAGGAAACCCTAGTCTAATAATTCTAGTTCGGCGGTCGAGTTTAGCAAAGCACGAGTTAGACAAGAATATTTTCACTTTCCACTTCACCGCACGATATAGAATAACAATGAAAGGGTGTTTTCCTAAATTTCCATGTAGCCCCCTAATTATAGATGTGGTCGACAACACACCGATAAGAAGGGCTCTACTAGACACGGCTCCGAGACATCCTAGGACACTTTTAAAACCTTAGGCTCTGATACCAAGTTTGTCACGCCCCAAAATCGAGGGACGCGACCGGCACTCGACCGGGTGACCCCCAGTCAAGAGAACCTGATTTGCTTTTCCCACCCAATGCGTTTCCCCGTGTTTATAACATACATTATTTATGTGAAGGGGTGAGATAAGCTTAAAAGTGCGTGAATACCACATTAAGTCCAATTTATGCATATTAGATACGCCACTTCCCGATACGGACCACGATTAAGAATACATACAACCACTGCCCAAAATACACATATACACCCACATAGTGTCTACGGAGCCTCTAAGGGTACTAGGAGCTTATACAATACTTGCCGGCAACAAGGCCCCGGCTATACCTTACAATACATAATACACTCATAAAGGAGAAGGCATGAACTACACATGGCCCTGAGAGGAATAGGGCTCACCAGTACAGCTGAAAAGGATGAGGAGAAGGCACCACTAACGGCAAGCTGAGCAACCTGCTATGGACCCACCTACATCCATATAAAAGATGTAACGCCACATGCAAAAGGGACGTTAGTACTGTGGAATAGTACTAGTATGTATAAATAAACTTTATCCCAAGTACAATCAATCAAATACACAATTAGGGAACAACAATATAACCAATTAATCAATGCACGTGGAAGGAAACAACCAAAATCAAACAAGATGCACAATCTCTCATTTTTCCCTTTCAACATCATCATATTCAAGAGCTCATAGATTTTCATTTCAGTAGTGATAACGATCACATTTCATCCTTATTACCTCGGCCACCCTTATTACCTCGGTCACCCTTATCATCACAACCCATCAACCTTATTACTTCGTGTTGCAGCGCGCAACCCAATCCCACCTGATAATCATATTTCATAACAGTAACCACAAACAATTACATCACAAGAATCATCACTTCAAGGAATAAAAGTTCATATCAACAATTTATGTATTTGGGCCCAAGGCACCATAACTCTCATCAAGTAGTAATTTCATGAACACGGTGTTTCCACAATCGCTCAATTCAGTTACATTGTTTCACAATACTCTTTTTAATTACTTTCCATGTATGGCTTTCAACTATTATACACATTCCTACATTTGAGCACATTATCAATCTTTCGTTCATTACACATCAAACACCTTTCACAACTTCATACAGCACAGTAGCATGACAATCAACCAAGAAAAGCAGAGAATAGAATCTCACGCCTCAACAGGTCTGAACAATCAATTCACATATTTCCAAAAAAGGTACACATACCAAATACTCGGACCCAACAAGAGGATTCTACGAAGGTTAAAGTTAGCCATACATACCTCAAATCGGGATTTTTCCTTAATTTCTATCTCAAATCACCGGGCCTTCTAGCACCTTCAATCTAATTCATAATGCGGCACATTTAAACTTAGAATTAGGAATCATGAACATGTCTTGAACTCATTTGAGCTTTCTATCAAACACTAGGTGTTCTTTTTAGATTAAATAACCCTTCTTTAGTGAAAGATTACCCCAACCTATTTTCCTTAACTA